>VZTA01017436.1:33851-179657 GCA_013398855.1 Mohoua ochrocephala
CCCTCCCATGGGTCCACCCAGAGATACCAAAGTATCTAATTTCGTAGGCAAGTCTTATTTTTACAAGATCAAACAGAAGCTTCCAGTCAAGATAAACTCCTTCATGACCATTAATAATTCATTTTCACACCTTCCATTAGCATTTCTTATCCCTTACCTTTCCAGCACCACATACACAGTTGCCCTTTAAATGTAAACACAAAGTTTGGCCAAAAAAAAGAACTTAGGATGTTGTAAAGGGTAAACTGTAAGATAATAGTGATTGCAAAGTCTCAACTCACAAAATTTGCCTTATTATCACATTTTCAGAATGTTGCTTGCCATAGAATTTTTTTTTTTAACTTCAAAATCTAAACTCTTTAATCTTACGAGTTTTACTGAAAGATTAAGTTCACAGCTTCATCATACTTGCTGGGCAATCAGCCTGATCTAAGGAAGACAGACCTTCCTCCTCCTTAGCTAGAAGTTTTAAGGAGATAAAGGTGGGTGTGAACCAAGCAGTTTGATTCTTCAAGATAGTTTTACTGGGGAACAAATGTGTTCTCATCATTGACTCGTTTTGTAAGTCTATGCTAAGAGCCTCATCTTCCTCAGCTCCCAACAATGTGTTTGTTACCTATATTTATGTTGCTCCTATTCTCCATTTCATCGAGGTTCAGTGAGGAGAGAGACTTCACTCAAAATATTCAATCGAATTGCAGCATGTGCTGGTATGCCAGTATTTTATGTCTCTATATTATACTGGGCTTGCTGAGCTCTAGAAACAAGTTTCATTACCAGCCTAACTCAGAATTAGTCAGCTCTGATCATCATTTTAGGTAATTTTTGTGATACTTTTTTTTTTAAGTTTCTACGTCACATTACTTTTTCTTTTCAATGCTGCCTTCATCAGAATTTCTTCTCATTCAATAATCTTCTCATCCTTTACTCTATGTTTTGTAGAGGGATGAATCATCAATATCTCACTTTTCACCAACATCAATACTGCTCCTTTCAAATTAACAAGGAGCCAGTTATTGTTAAATTTCTGGAGTTGATAAAGTCAAAATCTGCCTACATTTTTATACTTATCCTTGTTCAGCTGTTAAAAATGCTAAAATTAGTATTATACCCTGAATCATGTATTTCAGAAAAGGGTTTATTTTTGTTCTTATTTTTTCCTCTTATTCACAAAATGAGAGAGAATGAGACTCTCTCAGCACTTTCCATATCTTCTTCTGCAAAATACAGAAATTGAGGTAAAATCTTGTCCCACTCAATGCTGGTGGGATTGAGATGGGCATTAATTTTGAGGATGAATTCTGGCAGAGTACTTACAATCCCAGATTTTTGTGGCAGTCTTGAATAACCTCTTCAAATAATGATAATATCACAGAAGAATTATCAAAATGTGGCTCAGCATTTCAGGGAGATCTTACTGTGGTTCCTCGTTTTTGTGAATGTGAATATAATTTACATTTTTGTCAGGAACTGCTATTTTCAATTTTCTCTCCTTTTATTGACTGAAGATTAGAAGCTTTATTAGAAAACATATAATACCTAGAGAAACAAGTTTCACTCACTGCAAATGGTCTGTCTGCTCATTTCATTCAAGCCATTTATGTACAACAACCACTGTGTAAAAAATTTATATAATCATTTATGGATAGAGGAAAGCATATGTAAGTTATAAACTTCTGGTCTCTCTCTCTGAAGAGGAGTGATAAGGTAGAATATGTACAGAAAGCCCAAACTCTCCTCAGGCATTTACAGATTAACAACATAATTCATTTGTGTTACTTTTGTTGGTCAGATTACTCTCACACTTTTCACAGCGTAAAAAAATTGGCTGTAGATGCTCAGAGAAAGAAATAAAATTACCCCAAAATAATGGAAATTAAAATCTGGTCAGCTCAGCATTTTCCCATAAGCACAGTGAGGAGCTGCTCTTTTCCCGTACTCTTTTCATATGTGCACACATACATGGACACAGGTATGAATTAGCTACACTCATGGAGTGAGATCTGGAGAGCAAGATTTTTCAAATGTAACAATCTCAATCGGACTGTTTTCCCCAGTTATACATTTGTAGGTCATAAAATAACACTTAGAGAATCATGGAACTAATCAGGCTAGTAGAGACCAACCCCCCTGCCATGGTCAGGGATATCGTCCACTAGATCAGGTTGCTCATCCAACCCGGCCTTCCTTTCCAGGGATGGGGCATCCACGATTTCCCTGGACAACCTGTTCACTACCTTCCAAGTAAAGTTCTTCCCAACATCTTCTCAAAACTTCTCCTCTTTCAGTTTAAAACTGTTCCTCCTTGTCCTATCACTATCTGTGCACATTAAATGTTTTTGCATAAAAGCCCTCTTTTTCATAAGCCCCCGTTAAGAACTGAAAGGCCACAATGATGTCTCCCCAGAGCCTTCTCTTCTCTAGGCTGAACTCTCTCAGCCTGTGGTCACAGGAGAGGTGCTCCATTCCTCTGACCATCTTTGTGGCCCTCTTCAGAACCTGCTCTAACACCTCCATGTCTGTCTTGTCCTGAGGACCCCAAAGCTGGGGTACTCCAAGTGGAGTCTCACAGGAGCAGAGTAGAGGGGTAAAATCATGACGCCTCTTTTGAGGCAGCCCAGGATACAGTTGGGCCTTTTGGGCTGCAAACACACTGTTGGCTCGTGTCCAGCTTTTCATCCGGCAGAACTCCCAAGTACTTCTCCTTAGGGCTGCTCTCAGTGAGTTCTCTCAGTCTAATTGCTCCAACCCAGGTGCAGCACCTTGCACTTGGACTTGGAAAGTAATCCCATCTTCCTCATTCCATCTCATCACTCTCATCTTTGTCCTGTATAGCCATCAAACCCATCTCTCTGGAATATCCTCTATTCTACGTGCTCTGCTTTTCACTGGTAGCTGTACTTGCATGTGCCTGGCTTAACAACTGTGTGCCTTCACAAGAGAACCAAGCAAACCAAACCCAGTCTTTGTTTAAGTCAATTAGATCTGCTCATTTGCTTTAGCTCTCTCTCTTTCCATAGTTTGGTTATTCCTCTGAAGGTAAATAATGGTTTTGACCTGTGTAAAGAAAGGCTTGTCAAGTGAAACAACCTCTTCTGCTTGGCCAGAAATTGTGGGTCACTGCAAAGAAGTCAGACGGGATATGCCTGGGAGACCTGAATGTAATTCAACTTTTTTGTTCAATCACAGACCAACAAAACGAAAGGATTAACAGAAAGCTGATATATCAGGTAGGATGAGAAATTAAGTAACGCATGGATGACACAGTTTCAATGTCATATGTTACCATTTCTTGAGACCAGATACAGTAGTGACATAAATGGGATAAATTGTTCAGCATAGCTGGAAATAAAAGGTCAAGGAGAAATGTATTTTCCTGAATTAAATTGTATTATTAGAACGAGAAACAGGAAGGAACAGAACTGCCAGTAAAGAGAAGCATTTATAATCAGTTTTTTCTGTTGTGAAACATTCTCGGTTTTTTGCATAGTGATTCTAGACACTTTGACCCTTTATGTCTATGTAACAGCTCTGCTTAACACACACTATCATAAAACTATTTTAATAATAATTAAACAAGTTTTGCTTTTATTCTGCAAGCTATCTGAACTTTAATTTAGATGCTTTTTTTTTTTGGACAAACTAAGTATTTAAATTAACACAGCCAACACTTCTGAGAAATCAGTGAAAATAATAATTTCACACTTCTGATGCCTTCAGTTACATTTCATGCAGCTATGAATCACAGTTTCTGGTTTGTGACTGATTAAGAAAGACATGACCCCAGAACTTCTTTATCACATTAGCAAAATCACATCTATTAGCTTAAATCATAGAGTAATAAAATAATTGAGTTTGGAAAGAACTTCCAGACATTATCTAGACCAACCTGTTATTCATGTCTTAACCCACTAGCTATTCCAACGGTCTGTATTATTTCTTTCAAGGAAACTGGACTTTACTGGAATTTTTATGAGGGAATAGAAACACACTGAAGCACAGGAGGTTCCCTCCAAACATCAGGAAACACTTTTTAAATGTGAGGGTTGCCAAGCCTTGACACAGGTTTTCCTGTGGTTGTAGAATCTTCATCCTCGGAGATACACAAAAACTGTTTGCATACAGTACTGGCAACTGTTTTTAGGTGGATGGTTGGACCAGATGAACTCCAGAGAGCCCTTCCATCCTCAGTTATTCCGTTACTCAATTCTGTGATTCTGCGATTCTGCAATCCTGGACGAAAAAGACTAGAAATCAGCTTTGCAGACTGATGGTTTGGGTATCTTTCTGCTTTAGGCAGAAGATCAGCCCACATGACCTCCCTAGAGCTGTTTCAAAGTAAATTTTTCTGTTTCTATCACAAAACCTTCAAAGATTAGGCCAAAATATTTCCATTAGTTTTCTACTCTTTTATTGAGGAATGACAGCAATTACAACTGGAGAATAATTATTGTGTAAGTACCCAAGGTGAAACTTCAAGCAAAGAGTTACAGAATTGTAACATGTAAAATGGACAAGAGCCAGGCATCATGCTAATTTGAGAACAGACCTCGGCATGCCTTTGACCTACGCCAATTAGCACACATTCCCAGATTATTCCTGGGCATATCAGAGAAAATATCATAAGAAGGACACCATTCCCAAAGGTATTCCATGTGCAACCAACCTGCTGTGGAAGGTAGGGGAGTTCAAGAATACAGATAAGGTTATGATTGATTCACCTGGCAGTGAGTTTTTCTTATGGAGAAACTATGCAAAAGTACAAACGGGGGACCACATACTCACCATGTGGGTAGTGTTACATCGGTTTTGCTCTGTCTAATCATCAGACATCAGAGTGTGTTCAGACAAAAATCAAGGAGAAAAAGCACCTAGAATACAGGCATGCATCCATCCATGTTGTCAGATAGCTGCCCATACAGCTCAGTTTGAGCAAAATGGAAGTGATTTCTACTCTGTTCCTGGTTCTTCCTGACAAACATAAGCAGTAACTTTCTACCTCGGTCAGTCTTTTTGCTGAGAATGTGCAGATCACTTTGGATACAAGATTTTACTTTTCTGAAGAATGACATCGTCTGGTAACACCTCGGTCCTGTGCTGAGGTGGGATATTTTCTCGGTCTTGTATTTCACAACTCCATTCTCCCTTGCCTATGCAAACAGTACTCCATCCCATCCCCTTCTCTCTTCTTCTCATCTTTGCAGCCTTACCCCTTGCCTTTGACCTGCTCTGACCTATGTCAGGTCCTTTGTAGATCACTTTCATTCATTAACAGGGAAAAAAATTATAACTTTCTGGTTTTGTTTTCTGCAGCTTTACCATGTGGAAGTATTTCACAGAGGGATCTGGCACACGTTAAGGCCGGTACAAAATAAGCAGCAGAACTGCATGGGTGGAAGTGAGGTGGGGAAGAAGAGAGAAGAAACAAAGATGCCCCTTTCAGCACAATTCTTATTGCTGGTGTCTGACTTTGTAACACTATCTGAGAAAATTAATTGTGCTTTGCTGGTGGCTGTTCAAGTTGCTACTAGTGCACAGTCTGTTCCTAGTTTTCAAGTGAAGATGACCTTTGTATAGTGAAAATAAAAGAAGTATATTCGTCTGCCACCATGCTCCACAGAGAAAGTTGGCAGTTGTAGTTTACCCTCAAAAGAGAAAAAAAAAGTTAATACATCTCTTCTTGCTTCTGCTGGTTTGCTTTATTTTTTTGTCCTTTATTTGCTTTTACTTTGCCTGGTTTACTTCATTCATTCAGAGCATGCAGTCTGAAAAGTTCCACGAAGTAGACAAACAGATTAAATCTCTCTGTTGATTGAGAAGTCTCAGTGGTTATTCATATTCATTTCCCTTCCTCATTCACCCCTCTTTGCCTTCAGATGCTCTCAGACATGGGGTTTAATTCAGGTGCTTTCTATTTTATGCTTTGGAATGCATTATTCATAGTAGTGCCTAGGTGACACTGTTATATGAGAATTAGTCATCTCCTATGCATTGGTTTGCCAGTAATTTGTCTGACTCTCAGACTGATTTAATAAAGTATCTAATTATCCAAGGAAAATTTCTTTGAAAACATATGAATGGATTTTTCAGTTCATTAAAACTCTCCCATGATTTCTTTATAGATATTTTTTCCAATAGGTAATTGCAATCTATATTTAAATAATGTAAATCTTTACAGTTTGCTAGAACTTTATCCTTCTGCTGGAAATGGCTGAATAGATCCCAGGGATTTTCACAGAAGCTAATTTTGGTTTACTAAGGCTTATCCTTTCCAACTATCTTCAAAGTCAGTGGAGAGCTAGGCTTTCAAGGACAAGAGTAGGAGGCTTCCTTAGGTGGTCTGATCACCCACTACATTAGAAGTCTGTTATGTCTGCTCTTTCTTTGATGAGATCAGACACTTAAGGGGGCTGACTCAGACTTTTATCCTGCAGAGAAGTTTAACTAGAATCTCTTGCAATTTACTGGGTCTGGGAGAGTAGGTATCTTACATCCACAGTATCCTATATCATGTGTGGATACATAATCTTATACCTTGTACATGAAAATTCACTGGGCAGTTCATTTTACTGTCTGCTGTGGCTGACAGGATAGTGAGACCTATAGCACTCTTTGAATCATAAGAAAATTGATGAGGGAATTCAGAAAGTTCAGAGCCTTACTCTGGAAGGGGATCTAACCCCAGAGAGTTCTGTCATGCTAGGAAGAGGTACCAGCAAAAAGGTAACATGTATGACAGTCTGAAAAGGTGATGTCATTGACAATATACTAGAAAAGTAGATAACGAATTTGAGGTCATGTTCCCAAGAGGTGCAGGTTCAGACAGCATGACATACTCAGATCTAAAATAAGAATTGTTGGGCAAGAACAGTCAAAACATGCCCCTAAGAGAACATTCCTTCCCAAAAAGGAGAAATAAGCCAAAGATGGGAAAAAAGTCCCCTGCTATTGACGTGCAACACTGGACATCACATTTCGGACTGAAGAAAGCAAGGACAAAACAAGATTTTGGTCTCAATCCTCTGTGTCTTGGCATGTGTACTGAGAGGAACACGAAAGTCAGTAGCAGGGCAAGAAAACATGCAGAAGTATGGTATGGCAATCAACGAACACAGAGTAACTATGTCCAAACAGGAAGGCTGAATCGATGGTGTTCATGGGAGACATAGAACCTCACCGACAGGGGAGGCGTGGAGCAAGGCTTAAAGCAGTTAATCAATAAATGGATAAACCACAGTCACTTTCCAGGTGGATAAAAATGACTGTTTTCCAGGTTTATTCCTGAGGGTGAAATGCGGGAAACCTTTGCTATCCAAATGGCGCAGAGGCACCACCAGCTGCAAACTGGGACTCTGCCACCCCTGCTGAATGGATGTGAGTGGCGTTACGTATAAATAACTGCTTCATCTGGATGTATTGAAGAGCACCCAGGTTCCAGTTAGTGCCCTTGTCTGGAATGTCATCTTCCTACTCTCTCTTCTTGTCAGGGAAAAAAAAAATCCATCTGTTTGTCTGTTTGTCTGTCTGTCTATCTATCTATCTATCTATCTATCTATCTGCCTATCTACCTATCTATCTATTCTATCTCTGTTAGAAAGCCCTATGAGCCATGTGCCACCAGTTGCTTGCCGAACACTTGCTGTCTCAGTAGCTTTGCACAAAGACCAGAGATGGCAAAACAGCAAGTTATATAACAGCAATCCCCTCTAAGGAGTTCATGGTAGCTGATCACTTAGTGTCAGAGATTCTATGTCTGTCCAGCAGCCAAATCCATGAGGGAATGTCAGATCCTTGATCTTCCGGAAAACTTTAAAAATAGCAATTCAGATCAATGCTTTTATGTTAACTTGCACTTAAGAATAAGCAAAGTATATTACAAACCAGTCAGAATGAGACACTTGATATATTCATTCTTGGGGCTCATTTAAAGTTCTTTAAAGATCCTGTAAAAATCTAGGGTTTTTTTGTTAGGAAGTATTCTTTTTCATTCAGATCTATCTCTTTTTATTTTTACTGCTCAGCTGCTTGGAAATAAATCATGTTATTGCTGAAAACTGAAAACAAGGTTTATCTCACTAGGGTATAATAAATCTTGGTTAAAATGCAGATTTATTTTTTTTTATGTAATGATTCTATGTTTGAAAAATGTTAAGGTTGTGACAAAAATCAACAAAAGCCAGGAAATTCAAAGTTAATTTTGAATCGTGTCCATAAAGCACCTCATTAAGCCCACTCATTGTATCCTGTGTGGAATCATACTGTTTCCAGAGACATCTGTAATTGTTCATAATAAAAGGGCATATTAGGGACAGAATTAGTGGATGTCCCTGATCCAGCAATAAAATAATCCTGGTGTTCATTTGCTCTGCAATCCATGAAAGGTGGTTCTATCTGGACTTAAGCAACAAAACACTCTTCTTAAGACAATCTGGAAGAAAAAAAGCACCAACGAATGAAACAAAGCCTTGAGTTAGATGTCAAGCAAGGCACACGGGAAATAGGGACAGAGCTCCACAGCCTTCATCTAATCACAATTTTATAAAATCGCTTGTTGATTTAGCATCAGAATTATTTGCACGCTTTTTGCTGAATGAGTTCCTTAATTAAAAATTACAGTTCATCAAAAATTATCTCTTGTTGCAAGATCTCAATCGTCAAGCATTTCACTGATGCGTAAGCAAGCAATGACTGAAGTCCTCCAAGTTCTCCTGCAGGATCACCATAGAGTCGACGAGAATGCTTCCAGAGCTTGTAACTTTGAAGCAAACCCACTCTATGCACTCCCAAGCCATTTCGCTAGAGAAATGAAGAGAAAATTTCAAAAATCACCAGGACAAGTCTTATAGTTTTTTGGATTTTTCTGAAAAATCAGATCCTATTTTTTCGGGGCAAAGAAAATAGGAAAATTTGAAACGTGAATGTTCTACAGTTTCCTACCATACACCATGCCTCAAATATATATAATTAAAGGTTAAAATTTCTTTTTATTTTTGTCCTTGCAAGAGTTTAACTGGGGGGAAAAAACACCCAGGTTTTCCTTGTTTATGAAACACATGCAAATGCTGCGTAGCTCTTCTGATCTCCCTGGGACTGGAGTACAGTGTGCTAGCTTAGCAGAGAGGTACATTTTTTTATTATGCAAAAGGGCATTATAAAATGGTTTTATTTTCCAAACCTCATTTGCCTTGCCATGTGCAGTATGTGGGGAGCCTAAAGCTCGAAAAGTGTGCAGTGATCTCAGTAGCAAACAGGTGGGTGGAGCTGAGTCCTGCTGATAGGCAGTGTTGAGCGCTGGCTGATGCTGGGCTGGGAGGAAGGAATGTGGGGTCATGGGACAAAGTCACAGCCCTAACATGGAAGCCAAGAAGAGTTGTTCTTCCTTATGGAAATGCAGGGACTTATTGGTCTGAGTCTGAGCAGGCAGGGCAGAAACAAGCCTCCATACGCTGAGCTGGAGCCAAAGCCCCTTCTGGCGGTCCATCCCTTGAGGACAAGGCTGCTGGGACATCATCTCAGCTGCCAGGGAAGAGAAATCATTGGAGGCATGCACTTCTGGCCCGGCAGAAATCCCAGGAGAGAAGGCAGCATGAAGGGAAAACAGGATATGCTATTGGCACGAAGGAACTAACTGAATGGCTGCAGGAGGACACGGGCATGACCTCTGTGGGAGGAGGAATCCTCTGTTCCACCCCTACAGCATGGGATGGAACAGGCAAGGCATGCTTTATATGTACATACCTGAATGCCTGAGAGTACACCTATAGAAAACAAAAAGCAGCCAGGCAGAAACAGGTCAGTGTTGTCACTGGGGGAGATAATGCTCATACCATGCTGGGAGAATGTAGGTAATCAAACCACACTGAACACTCCTAGAGACCAAGGAACTTCAACCACAGTGGATTAGAGAGCTTTGAACTTGATGTCTGTCGGGGAAAAAAAAAAAAAAGAAAAACATAAGGAGCAATATTTTTATTACAAGGTCTCTGAAAACCTCAGCTCCTGCCAATCTCTTTCTAGAATCTGGGAACACTCAATATTCCAACTTCTACCAAAATTGTCTCTGGTTAGATCCTGCCTGTTTGAACATGGATTTGGAGATGTTTATAAGACTCTCTGTGGGGATTCAAACAATATGCTGAGCAACTGCACTCTGGTTATCAAGATCCTTTAAGCTGTCTGAAATCAGGAGCCTCAAAATTGAAATATCAAAAATCATCAGTCACTTTGAAAATTTAGGTCATCTTTTTCCTGTCTTTTCTCTTTCTCAGCTAAAGCTTTCTTTGATCTATGGTCCTTTTACATTTTTTTTTTCCCCAGCTAAGTGAGATTAAGCTGTAAGAGAAACGTCAAAGCTGATTTACCTGTCACTCAGAATCAGCAACTTCAGGGCTACAAAGTGTGCAAATCTCCTTTGAATTGACTGTCGCAAAGGCATTTTTAGGTGGATAGACCTATGTTTGTTACCTCAATGTTCTCTCAAAGAATACCATAAAGGCACAAGCTTTATTTTGGATCTAGGCTATCTACAAACTAGCTTAACCAGCAGAGAAACACTCCAGGTATTTTAATCCCGTTACCTGCTAAATTTTCATTTCAAAAAAATAGTTTTACTTTTTTTTTTTTAATTTATTCCACTAAAAACAAGGTCAGAAACACAGTCTCTGGGTACCTGTAAATAGTATGCCTTGGCCAGAATCAAAATCGTTCTGCTTACACTTGGAGCCTGCTGACACAACCTTATAAATTGATTAGTAATAGCAGGCAAATTAACATGCTTGTGCTGAGATTCTGTTTCAATTCAAAGCTCATTTGCCACCACTCTTAAAATTTATTTAGACATGCTATGGCCCTGTATTAAATCCCTTTTGACTTATAGGCATAAAGCGAGATTTAAGATGAGTTTAGGCACCTAGTAAAGCAAATTTGTTCACTTATTAAGGCGCTGCAGAGCTGTGAGAGTTACTAGGGCTTTCCTCCTTGGATTAAATATTTCCTTCTTTTCCCTCAGAACTGCCTTAGATGCAATTATTTGGTACTTTGGTCTTGCTAAGGCTTCACTGAGATCTGGAAGCTCAGCACACAGGATCCCCAGGATAACATCTATAACATGGCTACAGACCAAACCAGGACCAAACTCCAGTCTTTGGACAAGGTACATCCACAAACCCAAATTCTCCCCTTTCCTCCCCACAGCAGGATGTCAGTGTCTAAACTGCCTCTTGGGCACCGTTTCTGATGAATGACATCCCTCTGGAAAAAGCAAAAACTCTGCCAAGGGACATGTTAATAATTAAACAGCTCACTTGACTGCAAACAAGTGCCTCTGTTTGTTATTAAGTGGTATCGATGCAGCCTTAGACACTACTGCAAGAGGGCAGATAGGTGTTTAGGTGCTTATTTTGTCAATGCACACTTTTTTTTATTCAAGGAAACCATTTAACACTTTTTGCCTGAAGAACAAAGCAAGGAATGTACTTTCAGATCTGGTAGACTATATAAATCACTTAAATTCACTTGTAACCATCCAGGGTCATGATTTTCTGGTGTGCTAACTCCAAAGTTCTCTCTGAAGAATTTTTTCGTATAGATATACGTGTTCATTCCATTCTGTTATCAGACAGCTCAAACTCCTTTACTCATTCCTATTACGGTCAGCATGTTTGGAAATAACCTGGTTTTTATTTCAGAAACTAAACAGTTGTCATGGTTTAACCCCAGCCAGCAGCCAAGCTCCAGCCAGCTGCTCACTCAATCCCCCACCAGCAGGATTGGGGAGAGAATCGGGAAGGCCAAAGGTAGAAAATTCATGGATTGAGTTGAAAGCAGTTTAATAGGGAAAGCAAAAGCCATGCACACAAGCAAAGCAAACCAAGGAATTAATTCACTGTTTCCCATGGGTCGACAGACGTTCAGCCCTCTCCAGGAGATCAGGACCCCATCACACATCAGTTTGGAAGACAAACAGCACCACTCTAAACATCCCCCCTTTGCTCCTTCTTCCCTCTACTTTATGTACTGAGCTCCACGTCATACGGTCTGGAATATCCCTTTGGTCAGCTGGAGTCACCTGTCCCAGCTGTGTCCCCTCCCACCACACACTCCAGCCTCCTCACCAGCATGGCAGTAAGAAAAGCAGAAAAGGCCTTGGCTCCACGTAAGTCCTGCTCAGTAATAACAAAATCTCTATTTTCATCACTGTGTTCAGCACAAATCTGTAACATAGCCACAGACCAGCCACTGTGAAGAAAATTTCCTCAGCCAAAACCATCACACAGTGAACAAACCCTTAACTTCAGCCACATGGATTTGAATATTTTGATCACTGCTGTCTGTCTTGACAAGTTCTTGACAATAACACTGTTACTTCATCCTGCAGAAGTAGGAAAATGACAAATAAGCTGTTTTTTTCACATCAGTGCCAAAATATCGATTCTTTAGTAGGAAGTACTGAGCTAATTATAGCTATGTTTAATTGGTATTAGCTTAATATGTGATTTAAATTTTATTGTACTTTAAAGAATGCTCTATTGTGCTTTAGCAACATTAGATAACTAAGTGCATAATCTAATTGAATAGAAAGGTACTAGAAAAAGTTTTGCAAGCATGAATGATTTGGAAGATTTCAAAGTGTATAAAAATGTCTTTGTCCTTTTAAAGTGATCTCAGACCTTGTCATTACTGTACTATATCTATGACTACAAAAGCATGTCTAGTGAAAGGAGTATGTTACTCACATAAAATACTAGCAAAACCAAAATGTTCTAAATTTTGCAGGTATTATCATTGCTCCCTTACCTAAACTGCTGTATAGAACTCTGCATCCTGAAGCTGTATTCCACCTCAAAAGCAGTTGCATTTTGATGATGGATGAAACAAGCCATTCAAGTTCAGTGTGTTAAAGTGCTACGACACCCTTTGGGAGAAGGTATTATATATATGTTCCAGAGGTACTATTTCAAGGCAGAAACTCTGCCAAATGTTAAACTGAGACTGAAGCCTTACAGCTGAGTTGTTAACCTCTGGAAACAGAAGTTTAAACTGCAAATGCTGAGCTAACTTTACCTCTGGGGGAGCAAATGTTAATAATGAAAAATTATGCAGCTTTCACCTCCTCTCTAAAGGCAAGACAAACATTTTAAGCTTTATTTTATACTTTTTTTCTGCAGTTAATTTAGACAAGCTTGTTGGCAAAATAATAATTCCTGTTCTTAGTAAGTAGTATTTCAACCTTCTGAATGCCATTCAGCAGGAAAATCACAAGAGTAGGTTGCTTTCATCCTAGGTTTGTAAGTAAAGTGAATTCTGCTCTCTGCCTTTTCAGTGCCTCCATCAGAAAATAAAACAAACACACAAGGTAAATGTGCCAGATAGTCAGTGGGTCCCAATACATAAAATCACAGGAACAAGCATGCTGAGGGGAAAATGGAGGTGAAAGATGACAGGAAAAGTATTCTAACAGATGTGCCATCTTTGGTTGTTATGTTTAAAAAAGGAAAAAAGAGAGAAAATACTCTGCAGTTGTGCAGAAGGTGGTAACAGGAAGACAAAACGTTCTCCTTTGGGCAGGCAGAGAGGAAGCAACAGCCTCTTCTGCTCTACTCAGAGCAAATCTTTGCAAACTCCTGGAGATAAATGCCACAAAGCAGCCTGAAGTGGCAGGATTGTATTTATTCATGGAAAGTGGCTTTCATTGCATGTGATAAATGCTTTATTTCTTCCCGAAGTAGAGCCGCAGGCAGGGAAAGCTGCGGTAGGACTTCAAGCTGTGGGAAGAGAGGAGATACAGCTCTTGGAGAGAGGGTTGCAAGATGAGAGGAAAATCCCGAAACAGAAATTTAAAACACATGATCCCTATCAGAATACTTGTTGATATAGTTTTACTTTTGGGATGCAGAGGTTTGAACTTGCCCAGATACTCACCAGTGTTTACTTATCAAATATAATCATACAATCATAGAACATTTGGGATTAAAAGGACTCTAAAAATTATCTAGTTCCAACCCCCTGACACCTTCCACTAGAACAGATTGCTCGAAGACCCTTCCAACTTGGCCTTAAACTCTTCCAGGGGTGGGGCATCCACGACTTCTCTGGGCAAAAAGTGCCTTACCGTGCTCACAAGTAAAGAATTTCTTCCTAATATTTAATCGAAGCCTACTGTCTTTCAGTTTGAAGGCCTTCCCCCTTGTCCTGTTACACCATGTCCTTGTAAAAAATCCCCCTGATTTTGTCGTAGGCCCCTTTAGGTACTGGAAGGCTGCTACACAGTCTCCCTAGAGCCTTGTCCTCTCCTGGACGAGAAGGCAATTTCCCTGGCTAAGGAAAGCATGCCCTTTCTACCAGTGTGTGGCAACAAGTGGGCAAGAGAAGGCAAGGTCAGCCTCAGAGGCTGGTTGGCATTTTCCAACACCAGTCCTTGGGTATGGATGTATGTCTCTAAGATGCCCATACCTGTGTATGGAAGCTGTGGAATCAAATAGTTGTCTGCAAACTTGTAGTGCCTTGAGAGGCTCAAGTAAATAAGACCAGGCACAGCTGGTCCCTGGAACAATGGGACCTTGGAACAATGCATTGTATGCATTTTCTTGTCTGCACCCCTAGTACTTACCTGCATTGTATTTTCTCCTAGCCTCCAAGACTCTGCAAATTGCAGGAATACAGGTTATGCTCTGATCCCAGAAAACAAGTGTGGCACCAATCTACCAAACACCAGTCCTTTGAAATGCCAGTTATAACTCTGTATCATTATATTTCACGCAGCTTTTGCCATTTTTGTGTTCCCACAACTGAGGGTACACTCAACACCAAATACTAAGTTATCTTTCCACTGATTAGGAGGTGTATTGTACCCCATTGCTGTTATTAAACTGTTTCATAAACCAGTTTGATCTACAGGATGAATGGACATTCTTATCCTTCCAGGACAAGGAGATAAAAGGATAAAAATTCTAATGACCTTTCAAAATCTCAGCTACAAAGTTTGAATAAAGTTTAGATTTTTTGCAAATATTTTATTCTTGTACCATATTGCATCAATAAAAACTGTTTTTCAAATTGCCCATAATTATATTTAAATGAAGGTATTAATATAACAGTATGTTGGCTTTAACAAATTGTTCATTTATAACCCCTAACCTCAGGCACAGGCTGCCACGGTAAAATTGCATTGCTATGTAACAATTCTTCAAAACACATAATCTCAGATAAATGCTCTTGATTTTGATGTAATGATTTAATTAATTCTTGTCCTTCTAGAATAAAATATTTCTGGGTCATTTCCAGATTACACAAAACAGTTGATTAATACTTGATTGTTTCAAGTAACTAGTAAACAATCTCTATTCTCCTTTCTCTTCTTTCCATCTTTTCGCCACAAACTAAATGCCATTTTTAAAAAGGCATAGTGTTACTTTTTTTTGTTTTGTTGGTTTTGAACAGATCGAAACTACAAAGATTCATGAGTGATGTGAATTCTGAATATCTACTTTGTTTTGGGGGCTTTTTTAGTAAAGAACTGTGTACAGCAGAACAGTTCATAATGTGAGAACTTGGTCACATAGGAATGAGAGCAAAATCACTTTTTCCTTTTGTGAGAAGGAATTCTGTGCAACTCTTGAGGGAAAACTATGATTTTTATTATCCTCATCCTAATTAAATACAACCTTTCTTCTGTATTGTCTTCCACTATATGCAGTACCTCTAGACTTCCTTTTCCCTTGGGGTCCCTCAATGGCCCAGCAGCTGTCGGGATGTGAACCCCAGCTGCAGAAGGCGCGGATCATCCTGACATGTCGGTGACTTCTGGGCTGATCCTCAGAAGGGCCCCAGGGTTCTCTTGTCTCACCAGGCACACGTACAGCCCTTTCTTTGCAAACAGCAGCCGCCATCTCTTCAGGCAAGGTTGAAATTGTGCCACTCCTTGCTGGTAGCCACACGTGCTGGTGGCCTTCTCCTCCCTTGCCATCCCAGGTCTCTCCCTTCTTGCCGGTTGGGCTGGACTGCTGGCCTCTGGAGCTCATCAGTTCTTGGGAGGCTGGCACCCACTCCTCTGCCCATTACCTCGCCACTCCTTGGCCTGCCTTTTTTCCAGGAATTATGCTTCTACCCACATGCCATAGGTAAGCACAAAAGGGGCTGCTTCAGCCCCCAGTGCTCCCAGCCTCTGTGGAGCCTCCTCTCTGCACAAAACGCTAATGCTTATTTATCACACACAAGATACACATGTAGGAAACAGAGAGCATGCTAATGTACTACTAAATATTTTACATTTTTAATTCTGGTATTTAATCATACCTACAAGTGGTGACTGTACAAGTTTTAGGTGATGTTACAGGATTTTCAATAAATTCTGCACGTTCCACTATGTTTACTATCAAAAAAAAAAAAAAAAAAACCAACCAAAAAACAAAAAACTGACCCATTTTCAGTGGCCAAGCTGAAAAAATAGAAAAGAAAACATAGACAAAAATAGACAAGATATAAAACAATAGACAAAATATAAAATAGCTTAAAGGGAAATAATAGAAAAGAGTTTAAAACTAATTTAATTTTTACACTTTTTTCAGTTTTACCGATCTAGGTTACTGTTGTCTGGAAACATAACTTAAGTAATGGCAAAAAAAGACCATTATCTAAGGTGATACATTTTCATATATGCTGATCTAGGCATTGCCCTGAACATCATCTATCCTGACAATATGTCTATATTAACATTTCTACTAAGGCAGGAGACCAGAAACAGATTTTCTTTACATAAGCCAGTTATGAACATGCCTTATTGGAATAAGGTACTTTAAAACCCAGTTGTTAGCAAGATGCAGAAACTTAAAATATTCGCTCTTCTGAGACAGACTATTACCTATACTGATCTTCAGGTCAGTAATGTTGTAATTAAAAAATCTGTACTCAAGGAAAGCAAGAAAAACATCTTGTGAAATCAGAGATGTTCTATGCTTGAAGAATATTCTTTATTTTGGTTGCCATTATTATGTGTTTTTAATTGGTGCTAAAGGAAAACATTGAGTTGATTTTATTATAACAGTTCATTTCAGCTGCTCACAAGTTGGATCATCGGGGGTATACATGGCAGTAAAACAGTAGAGATTATTAAGGAGATCTAATTTGGACAAAATCAGTACATGTTTCCCATTTTTTAAGGAGCAAATCACCATCACTTTAGGATAACAAACATATCAGATCCACAGTATTTAAAATGTGCCAGAAAGTATAAAATCCTTTTTAGGAGTCATTCCTTGCTAAGGATCTGTGATCGTGGAGATTTCTTCCCTTCTCTTTGCTACTCAATTCTTTTAACTGTTTCCCACTGTAGAATTCATTAAGTAAATTCAGAAATGCCAGGAACTATATTTTAAAAAGGCACTAACATCTTTATTAACTTTGTTCCCATCACAAAGCTTTTCTTTGCCTTGAAAGGGGGCTGTGTACCTGTTGGCTTCATGCAGAGAAAAGAAATGGAAAAAAATCTGCTTGTAGAAGCATCCTCAGGAAAGACATACATTGTACGGATCCCCCCCAAAAAATTCCAATTATACAAGATTTAATCAAGCATTGCCTGCTATGGACATATGTGCCTGGGGGATGTCTAGCAATTTGACTTGGACCCTTGGTAGCTGCTAAGCTCAAGAGCTCAGTAAGATGCTCAAAACAGAAAGTGTTTCAAGTACTGTAAAGAAGTTGAACAGAATGAAAATAAATTGCTTTTTCTCTCCCACTTCACACGAACTAATGCTTTGATCCTGATGCGTTCTGCAATCTCTCCGTTGGAGCTGTTTGACTCTTCAGGCAGTCCAGTCCTACTGCTGGAGACCAATAGTATGGCATCAAAGTGATCACTGGTAAAATGGGCAATAAATTGTAAATATCAACCTTTCATGCAGGTTTTACACTTTGATAAGAGCTGAGATAGTGCACTGAAATAAAATATCTCCTTCTACACTACAGCATTTTCGGTTTGGAAAACACTAATACATTTCAGGTCATATAGCTTGCTCCCTAAAGTGAGATATTTACTAATTTAGAAGGTGCTATCAAAAATAGCAAGAAATAGGAAATGAAAGAGAGCAAAACAGTGATACCTTTCCTGGCATAATAATCTCTGGGGCTTTGACCCAGAAAAAAAATCCTCTTTGCTTAATCTGGAACGTGCTGGCAAAAGTTCCAAACAAGATATCAGGAAAGGCAAATAGATTTCTGAGGTGGAGGGGTTTGTATTAACCTATCACCTTTACTGAAATGATTACTTTATTTGGAATGATTCTTCCTTTAAAGCCATAGTGGGTTTCTGTACTAACTACAGAGGGAGACAGAACATCAAACATTAATATCTTGGCAACATTTTCATCTGACAGATATGACATGGTTCAGGATTCTACTTTCATTTCCCTTTGGTGTAAGATTCACCTATTAATCATCTTGGATGCAAATAAATGTATTTAATCATATTTAGAAAAAAAAAAAAGTTGTACTATGTAAGCACTCAGCTGTGAAAGCACTCAGCTAGTTTATGTGAGGTATTTTGATATCCCCAGAATAAAATCCAAACAGTATCACAAACAACAACAACAACAATATAGTTCAAAAAAATATGAATAATCTCTTGTAGGGAAGACATTTTTTCACAGAAATGCTAACTCCTTTGTGCTCCCATACATAGTATTCAAATAAAATAAGCAGATTTTTACAACAAAATTTTGTAATTTTTAAACAGTCTTCTGGACTTTAAACATTTTGCTGATTACAGTTGATATGAGCTTTCTTTTTCTGTTTTTTCTGCTTAGTGGTTAACAGATGTTAGAGTACTGTAATTAAAAAAAAATAAATAAAAGGTTGCTGTATGGCTAAGTGTCGTGTTAAATATGGGTGTATTCCTTATTTGTGGAAAGTTATCTTGAATTGAATGTACTAACCCAGAGGGAAAACTTCATGCAGATTCTGAATGCGGACAAGAATAGATAACTGTCAGAGTCAGAAGAAGTACTGCTGGTAAGAGGTTTTGCATGATGCCTCACTTTAGATTGTAGTAATCTTGCATGCAAATATCTCTTGGCCATATAAAAGCAGCATCCCGGCTACACAAACCAGCGGCATCTGACCATGACTTAAGAATATTAGATCCAAATCACTTTTTTTTCCTAAAGAAATTTTCTTTTATCAGATGTGTGTTAATAGACATTCTAACTTACTATTTTAGCTAATAGAAAATAAAGTCCCCAGAGCTATATTGAGTTTACCATGGAAGTACTGAGGTACCTTTTCCTTTAAAAATGTCATTAACAAGAATTCTACATAATTAGAAAGCTTGTCTAAGTTCACGTCGTTTCACTCTCCACACTAAAGTCTGTTTTCTACCTTAGCTTTTTTTTTCTCAAATGATTAGAATATGCCGAAATTCTTGAAGCTGAAGCAATTGCTTTTTTTCTTAATTTAGAAACTGTAGGATCAGCTGCCTGAAAAGGAACCCATTAAGTGGTAATGCCTTTATTTCAAGCGCTTAAGGTCCCATGTGCATACAGGTTCATCAGAGATTCTACGAAATGAAGGAAATCCTGGAACAGCTACTGGTCCATCGTGACAATATCCACTTTCTAAAACAAGAATGGAAATCTGTGGGGACTCTTATGTGAATTTAAAAGCATTGTTAACCTTTGTTAGTAACATTTGATATGCATATCTACGCTTATACCTTGACAAACTTTTAGCTCTCCTGTCCCAAAGATGGTTGATTTCTGTGCTTTCTGCTCATCCTGCTCCAAATCTTGGGTCCAGCTTTCATCTTGATGTGGTCCATGGATCCCTGAAGGACTTAGCTTCACTGACTTCTAGGGGACAGCTTGTCTCTGCAGTGATCTGACTTATCATTCATTATCACCATTCCCAACACTTTAGGCTTGTGATAGAGAATCAAAGAGCTGTTGCTACATACGTGGTGTTTTCTTTAACACCGTCCTCTATTAAAAATAAAAGAATTCTAATCAGACTATGAAAAACATCCCTTCCCAAGAGTAAGACACTACACCAGAAACAAAGAAAAACTTAAGGAACCAGTGAAGCTCAGGGTGCCACCTTCTGTCATTTGGCCATTGTCAAGTTACAGGAGCCAAGTCTTTGAGCTCCTCTAGCTTAGAGATGTTTCTGGCCTTCAGCTCTGGCCCTGTAGATTTGGTACCAAACATCCTCTGCCATTTCTACTTGCCGTTTTCTTAAAATATGGGCAACTTCTCACAAATTTTCTTCCATCAGCCATGTTTGAGTAATGCATCTCTATTTTATATAAGGCATACCTAGAGAGAGAATATATAATAAACTATTGTGCTGAGGCATTTATCTTTGCAACACTGAGAGGGGTAACTTGGGAGCAATGTATAGTAGACATGAAGATAAATAACGCTGCAGGGCATAGTATCATTTATAAAATATTCCCAGCACTCTAGGTTCCATTTCATTATTAGATTTTTAAAAAGAACCATTTTCTTGGTTAGTTTCCAGAGCTAGCAGTCACAGAGGCTAATTTCAAATTGCTTGAGGCCTTGGAAACAAAGATGTATTTGTGCAAACACTGCCTTAAATGCCAATAAAAAATGTGAGCAGGACCCACTCAGACTTGTAAGTGAATTATACGCAAGATGGTTTTTCTCATCACAAAACCTCATCTCCCCCAGATTTTTCTGTCATGCACTAGCATTTACAGGACAGATTTCAAAGTGACAAAACTATTGGACAGGGGAAAGGATAGCTAACTTGGATGGCTAACTTGTATAGCTATTCAACACAGAGATAGCTTCCTGCGGCGAACACGTTGTTTTGGTCAGTGTGTGAAGTCCTTCCTCTTTACCTATCTCCACTGAGATCTCTACTGGACTATATTCAAGAAGGATTTAGGACAAAAGCAGGAGGTCCAAGGCAGATCAACAGGAATGGCTAAGTGTTTAGGTGTCAAGGCTTGAAAGAATTTGGGTTGTTCAGCCTAAAGAAAAGGAATCTGGAGGGAAAGCATGGCAGCTACTGCTATACAAATCACTAAAAAATTTGCAGCAAGAGACAGAATTAAATATTCTTCATGTCCACAGTGAATAGAAGAATCTTAAAAGACAATGAGGGAAGTTGAGTTTAGATACCAGGAAAACCTTTGCAATGTAAAGGTAGAAAAGCAACAGGACAGGATACTGGAAACGCTGTGGAATTTTCACCGCTGGAAGTCTGATGTGAGTGTTTATCCACAGACAAAACAAGTGAAGCTAACACTGCTTTGGATCTGAGAGATAGACTGTGTAACCCTCTAAAATCCTTTCAGACCAAAGATTCTGTTATAGGTTACAAAATGCTACATAATGAATGCCTAAATGCTAGCTATAAAGCAGTACAAATAGAAAATTAATCATAATCATTCAGCAGTGCATCTTATCGCAGTACTGTTAGCTTGTTTGGGTTTTTTTAGGTAATGGCACCATTTAGCAAAAGCATGATAAATTATTTATCCTAACAAATGAGTTGAGTTAGCTTAGACAAATGAGTTATTTTATGGTTAATTTGGTATGTAGACTTTAGACCTGGTGGAGTACAGTTTAAGCCTGTTTTGAAATATTCTATTATTTGAGGTGATCACTTGCTTTCCCTGCATCCTGATTTTTCACCTGTAAAAGGACGATAACATCCTTTTCACACTTTAATTAGTTACTGTAGGAATATGTAAAATAAGAATGGAAACCAACTGTTTCCAGGAGTGGCCATACACTTTCTTTAGATAAACAAATTCCCTAGCAAAAGGTAGAAAAAACCCAATGAATGTTTAAAGTCCTCATTGCCTACCAAATTATCCTTTTTATTTTTATTTTTTTTTTAGAGTGGAATCAGTGGCGGTGGCTGTTCCTTTAGAGGGTATCTTTCCTGTTTCTAACATCATGTGATTATGGGATTGTAGCAATGAAACCGAGGCTTATTCCAGATAACAAAATTTGAATATCTTGTATCTTCCAATGGGTGAAACGAGTGATGTCCATTAGTGTAGTAGTAGACCACTTCTTTTAATCAAGCAGCACAAGAGGAAGATGGAATGATCTGTACGCCGCATCAAGCATCAGGAATAAAAGGCCAGCATTAGCATAGGAATCATTTTATCGCTGTTTAATAATTTCCCTGAACAACCCAAAAGTTAAGGTTTCATTTTATGGGTAGCATTTTAACGAAGATTAGTTCTTTCATATTTCAGGAGAGTAAGCATGGCAGATATAAAGTTACTGAACCTCAAAAGCGTTTCTTGGACCAAGTTACTCTAATGGCCTTCAATTTGTTGTGAATAATTGTTTTCAGTCAGATATATTTGAGTTTATGCAAAATATGTAAACAAAGTTTATATATACTTCTCCAGAGAGGTGGATGGGAATTTAAGACCAGCATGGAATAAAAATAAAGCTTTCATGCCTCTAAGGAAAACTCCTGAAAAGGTCAGAACCACATCCTAAAAGTTGCAAACTGGCTCTTCACTCATGTTCATTCAGCACACAAGCTTGACAAACCAAGTACAAGCCTTCCACCAGTGCTAGACTCCCACTACCTAAAGACTGTAACAACCTATTAATTTTTCAAGTTCATTCACCTGAAAGTGCTGGATCTCTCTCCCTGGGGGGGAAGGTCTACCAGGGACTCAACTCAGTGTTTGATCTTACCTGCAAGGTGATTGAAGTGTAGCACTCTGCACAGGTGAGCGTTGTCTCTGTACCTCGTCCCTTGGCTCTCCTGTGCACAGCAGACTCTGACAGAATTTCCCAATTTAGTTTATGGTCCTATGAGCTGAAATTGGCCCTCCTTTTTCTTTTGGTAGTGTTAAATGTCAGTTATTTGAGGATTCGTAGTCATAATGCGCTTTTTAAACTGTTGCTTTTTCTCACTTATGGTTAGAGGGAGTGGCATATGTATTTTTAACTAGGAGCTATAAAACATAAAAAAGACTCAAATCTTAATGTTTTAGCTGAAATGCGGTGAAAAAAATAATGTCTTAAGACCCTAATTAAGAGCTCGATCTATTTTTCTAATACAAGATTACTAATAAAGTATGCCTGTTTGTGAAGTGTGATTCAAAAGAAAAGCGTACTATTTTTAATAACTACAGTTGTCTCAAACCAGCAGACTCTTTTCCCAGACTTCACAAGAAATAAAAAATGAAACACTTCTATTTGACTGAAAGATTTATAACTCATTTTGGTTTTGATGGACTTGCCATTTATGGCTTTCACATTAAGTTTAACACATTTCAGCATGTCACTGTGAGCCTGACATACAGAACAGATATAATAACATTTCTTCCCTGATGTTCAGTCTTGGAGCGTATTCAGTGACTGCTGTCATAGCTGGACCCGTGGTGTGAGGTAGATCTTTTGCATGTGTCACAGGCGCGCACTCATGCCTACATATGTGCAGGATCCAAGATTGTAGAGAAGGCTGGATGACTCACCTCCAGTGCTTCTCTTTTTTTTTTTTTTGTCAGCTAGGTTGGATACAGGGGCTTCTTTCTGTGCAAAGACTTTCAGGATCATTCTCCACCTCCTTTCCTTCTCGCAATCTCTTTACTTTTTTGAAATATATATAATTCATTTTATGTAGTTCATAAGTCCTGGTTTTGTTTCAGTCCTGTTGTTTTTCATGCCATCCTCGAGGTATATGAAAACAATGCTCATACATAAATTGATTAAAATGTCTTTTGGTAAAGTGAGACAAAGAAGTTTGGTTCATTGACTCTCTGCGTGTGACAATACCAGAAAGTCCAGATATTCTTCAGAGATAGAATAATCTGTCAAGGGAAAAAGAAAAACAAACAAACAACAACCAAACTATAAAATAAAAGCCCAAACTGCACTTAAAAGCTAGATAGGAAACTTTACATAATGTAGTCTATTCTCAATATATCTGCAGGAATTTATCACCTGGAAAAATTGTATTCTCTCTTGACAAAAATAAGGAAGAAAGTTGTTCCTATTTTACAGCTTGAGGCTAAGACCCAAAATCTGATTTGATGGATACTCTTTTTTTCTGTAAGTCATTGCATTGAAACCCATTCAATGGGGAAACCAATGGTAGGATAACATGCATGCATATTCCAGAATCAGGAACATATCATATGCACATAATCTTCACTTTCAAGTCATGATTTTGTTCAGACAGATCACAAGCATCCATATAGCTTTTGTGTTTGTCAAAACTACTTTCATATTCTTATAGAGAAATATAATAATAAAATATGCTTTCACAGTTGAACATCCAGAAGACCTAATTTTATAACCTTTTGAATGAGCATGTAAGTTTAAATGACTTTCTTTTTGCTTAGTCATTGTCAAGCAATCTTTTGGTCCGTGTCCCATGACATATTTCAAATACTTTGCTACATCATTAAATATGTTTTGTGTTACTTGAATATTAGTGGTGAAATATTTTTTGTGTGTGTGTACTCTCTTCTGTTTCTCACAGTGCTTCAATACAGCTTAATTGGCTTAGCTTTTACTGCAGAATATCACCAACGTGCATTTAAGAAATCTTTTGAAAAGTAAGATTAAAAGGGTATTGGCTTTTGCGTTTTCATTTGCACTGTGGACATTAATATCACCAAAGAAAATGATGAAAGAAATAAAAATGGTCATCTGATGGCCTAGAGAAGAATCAACTGAAAGGTGTACGAAGACAAGGTACATTGTGCATCACAATTTAGAGAGTGCCACAAGTTTCACCAAGTCACTGGCGGTAGAACTATGATCTTTTCCAGGGCTTGATATGTGGACACATCAAAAAGTTCAGGGAAGTCAAGGATACAAAGAATATTTAGAATTCAGCAGAGCTGCTAGTGGAAAATCAGAAAAAAGGAGATTGTGTCTCTCTAGAAAATACTCTTTGGAAAAGACTTAATCAACCTAGGGAAAAATGCCCTTACTGACTTAAAGAATGAAAATGTTTCTGCGTGAAATATAGCTTCTTGAATACAGCTTTCAGACCTTAAACTGCAAATATAATCAGCACATGATATTAGGGTAATGATGACACTATGAACTCTATCATGTTACTATGAAAGCGGTTTAGCAAAGGACTTACTTTTAGGGATAGGTTGTCAATCGCATCTTAGGCAAGATGAGCTACTTGTGGGCAAACTTCAGAGTCTCTAAGACAGACTTCTGTAGATGAGTATCTGCTGGATTACAATGAGCAGTCAGCTCTGTGACCTGATGCTGCCTCAGGAATAGGAGAGCCTCTTGCAGTCCTCTGTAGTCTTTGATGTTGTGGCTTATGTGAGGCTGTGGAGACCACTTTTTAGAAAACTTTTCTGATAAACAACTCTCCCTCTGTCTCTTCAGATGAGTATCAATTTCCTCATTCACTCTTCTTAGCTTCTGCTATTACACCTTCAAAAACTGTGAGATTCCTGAAATGAGGGATCTTGAAAAGCAAAATTAATGAAAGGCTGCCCTACAATACTGGGTTGCAAACGATAACAGCAAGCAAAGATGTGGTCCAAGACTTCCTTTAACTAAGCTTGGAAAGGGAAAAATTCTTTACAGGAACATCTGGAGCTGTACATCTCAGTGGTGGATTGTCCAGCCTACCTCACCACAGACTTCAGGGCAAGGTCTGCTCCAGCGCCTGGAGTACCTCCTCCTCCTCCTTCTTCATTGGTCTTGGTGTCTGCAGAGTTGTTGCTGACACATATTCTCACTGTTTTCTTTTGCCTGCAATTGTACAGGTTATTTTCCCCTTCTTACATTCATTATCCCAGGGGCACTACCATCATCACTGATGGGCTCAGCCTCGGCCAGCAGCAGGTCCATCTTGGAGCTGTCTGACACTGGCTCTGTTGAACATGGGGGAAGCTTCTAGCTGGTAGAAGTCACCCCTGAAGGCCCCCACTTCCAAAATCTGGCCATAAAAACCCAACTCAGGACTCCTAATCACAATTTCAGTGAGTACTTCTTTGAAAGCTATGGAGCCAAAGTTAAAATCTAAGCACTCGAATTCAAATTTCTAGCATAGAGCTTTGCCAAAGATGAAGTTTTGATGTATCTCCAAGCATTTTTCTTCTACCAAGCTTGATGTCTCAGGTGAAAAACGACATTAAGCCAGATGGCATAGCTGTGAAAATATGTGAGTAAAAAGAGTCCTAGAGAAAAAGTAAATTTAAATGCTAAAGAGTAAAAATAGAAAAAAAAAAACCCAAATACAAAAATCCCCTAAACTACACTATAGAAAGGCTTGAGCGGTGCCCTAAGTAACAAGTAAAAGTCAAGCAAGTGGTGCAAAGGAACTAAGACTGAGCAGGAACGAGCAGGGGTGGGCAGAAAAGGGTAAGAGATGCCACCATACAGTGGTTGGGGTAGAAGGTAGAACACTGAACACCCACTACTGAATACATTCCCACACTCTGGGAATCTACCTACAGACAATAACTTAGGGGAGAAATTTTAACTATACAGGGTATTATACTCTGGCAGGTGTATCGCTTGATTGAAGCACTGCCTGTCTCTACAGCCACAGCAAATCATGAAAGCAAGTATGTGAGTTAGTTGTACTTTAGAAAGGTACTTCTAATTCCTCTCCTTGAAACATAGCTATAGGTGTTTGATTTTTCAACACAAGAGGCAATCACATCCCAAAACGAAGATGAATGTGTCTCCATATTTCTCACATGCAGGTGCTGAAATATTTCTTTCTCAGTGTAAACACACATAGTGCCTGAAGTACAGCTAGCTGCGGAAAGTTGATGGGCATCAAGCAACACAAAGCAGTAATTCGTCAGCATTGCAGAGCTGCAGACTCGAGGCAGAGCAGCAGCTGCTAACAGGTGCCTTATTTTATACGCCATTATTTGTGTTCAACCCCTTCCCATTCATTGCTGAGGAATGGAAAATCTGACGTTACCACTCCCTGAAAACTTTTCACACTCTAAGTTTCTATAACGGCTCCATTACACTCAGCGTATGTTGGACTAGAAAGTACAACACAGAAGCACAGGTGTGGTATTTGCTGAAGTAAGGCAAAAAAGAGACAGAAAGTTACACAAGCTATGAGGTAGGTGTGGTTCATCTGTCACAATGTGGACAGGTCAATGTTTAACAGAAAAAGAAAGTTTTGGTTTCACATGGCCAGAGATGACTCACTGTCTGAAAATACAGACTCTAATGGGGTTTTCTGTGAAAAAGAGCAGACACGAACATGCCTTTGCCACTGGCTTTGCACTAAAAGCACAAGATGAAATGTAGACATCACCATACACTGCTGCAGGTTCCAGCAGGCCCATTCCTCTACAAATGAAATAGCAGCAACACTTTTTAATCAACCCAATTTTATTTTTGACTTACAAATGTCTGCCTCTGCAGTGGTCTTAACTTTCAAATAAAAACAGTACAAGAGATTAAACATATCAAAGAACGAAGGAGGACTATAACAAGGAGAACATTTTATTGTGGGCTTGTTTGTAGTTTGGTTTGGGGGTTTCTTTTTGTGGTTTCGGATATCATATTAAACCTTCATTTTTTTCAAAGTGAAATACATTTTGTGAAAGCAAAAAAAGCAGTCACTAAGAAGCATTAGACTAATGTACAAGCAAATCCCACGGCAATCATAAACCTCTGTCAATTCATAGCTAAACAGCAATATCAGCTATAAATTTGATCTAGCTTATTCCAACCAAATCTCTTGTTATCTCAAAATCTGTAAGCCCCATGTTGGGCACCAAGAGGATTGTCATGGTTTAAGTTCAGCCAGTAACTAGGCACCACACAGCCACTGGCTCACTCTCCCTGCAGTGGCATGGGGAAGTGAATTGGAAGAGCAAAAGTGAGAACATCTGTGGATTGCGATAAAGACAGTTTAATAGGTAAAGCAAAGGAAAACAAGGAATTCATTTGCCACTTCCCATGGGCAGGCAAGTATTCAGCCATCTCTAGGAAAGCAGGGTTCCATCATGCCTAGTGGTTACTTGGGGAGACAGAAGTCCTCATTTCAAACATTCCCCCTTTCTTCTTCCTCAGCTTTATAGACTGAGCATGACACCGTATGGGCCCTTTGGCCAGCTGGGGTCAGCTGTGTCCCCACCCAAACCCTTGTGCACACCCAGCATCACGACTGGTGGGGTGGTGTGAAAAGCAGAAAAGGCCTTGGCGCTGTGTAAGCCCTGCACACCTTCCAAAAGTCAGGAGTGAAAAAAAGAAAGAGATCATTAAGGTAAGTAGGAACAAGCTGCATGAAGAAGCAGTATAAAGCGACCCTCATAAATACAAAAAAGATTAAGTGTAAGGTTTCTAATACAATTTGGTTCCAGAAAAAAAATTATAAATTAATTTGTATACCGTTGAAAGAAAATTTATCTTCAAAAGCACAGACATAATGTTAATCAAGTAATTGTATGTCTCACTGTCTTAAATCAACAAGTTTTTCATTCAAGTTAACAAGAGCTATTTTTCCAAACAAAACTATTCATAGCTATAAGCAATATTAGAACACAGGACAAAAACCCTACATCAAGATAGCCATCACTGAACAATCTTAATTTTACCAAAGCTTTTGATTTTGTCTTTATTGTCAGAAACTTTGAAGACTCACAGTAACAAAGTGTCTGACCATGAAACATAACACCTTAAATAAATTCACAATAACATAAACAGCTTTATGTCCCCCAAAAGGACATATTTGGAATGAACTTGCTTTCTATGCTTTCCTGCTATTCTGTTTAGGACATCATTATCTCTTAAGACTGAACAGTTTATGTATAATGCAATTAAGGTGTAAAATCTTCATAGGTAATTTAATTAATTAGTTAATGTTAGCTGTGTAAGCTTTACTGTGAACACCTAGCTAGACGTCTTATCATACAAGTCCTTTCCCATCCAAGACTAGAATTTTCCATTCTTGGAAAGAAAGAGACATTTCCTGTGGACAAAATATTTTATTTAAGTCTTTGAACATCTGAGTTCAGTTCTCAGATTCTCAGGTGCATAGAACTTTACTGAGGACTTATCAGTTATTCAGTTTACCAGTTTCAGTATAGACTTCCTCAAATGACAGCTACCTTTGCACAATATTAAGCTGAAGTATTCTAGGAATTGTTTTCCAAAAGATTACTAGAGTAATCTTTGTGCTTCCTATAATCCCCTGTTGGAACTATTGGATTCTTAGGGAAGCCTGCAGGCATTAAAGTGGCATTTCAGTGCTTGTGTTCGTGCTTCATTTGTGATTAGCCTATACTACTAAAGAGTCAACTATTTTGAATTAAAAACACCGCGTTACTTGAGTGAATAGATGTGCTTGTGGGCATAGGATCCTGGACTGGATATAACTTCTTCTCAATGGAGCAAACTTAACAGTGTAGCCTCAGGCAATTATTTAACCTCTTAAAACTCCACTAATTCCACCTGAAGACTGGAAACTGTTATTTCTCTCCCCCACACTTTATATGTCTGACCTGTTCCAAATTCTTGTAAGAAAAAAATCAGCTGATGTAAATGCAAGAAATTTTCTAATTCACTTCAGCATTTTTCAGATCAGGTTTTAAGGCACAGACTCTTGTTTGTGAGAAATTCACACCTGGTTATTGATTTGATGTGTAGGAGCTTATGCATTGAGGACAGTAAATCATCTTCATGGAGAGATACAAAAAGCATTTTCTAATTATTCCTTATCTTTCTTCCCTATACCAATATGGCTGTTTCCCTTTGTCCAGGTAACAGGAACCACCATGTCAGTTTTATCAATGCTCTGCTCAAACTATGAAAATGAAAGGGACTTGATTCAGCATGGAAATCTGCTGCTATGCAAGGTGTGCTACAAGAAGGCAAACTGGGTAGTGTCAGTTCAGGGCTTATGTGGTTGAAAAACTGCAGGTGGGAATTAGCAAGAACTGCCTAAGTGAAACAGATACAAATATTTTAGTCCTATTTGACTCCAGGTATTGGAAAAGTCAATGCTCTCACCCTCTGAAAATTTTGCAAACTCAGTAAATAAGAACATTTTTTCTAGACTTGCATCTCTATCTGCCATGCAACAAAAACACCATCAGATAAGGGCAATCAGAGGTGAAAAGAGAGCTCCAAATACAGATTGTACATATTATGTACATTGTTAGTGGTTATTTATTCATTTATTGCTAAAATAGCTGTAGTTTGCATGATTTTGCCCAACCTACAATACACATGTAGTCAATACCTCTCAATCCTACTGTTTCTCTTCTTTTCACACAATTGCATTTGAGCCATTTATATGTGGAGCCGATGATGCTTTTCATGTCGATATCACTCAGCTCTTCACCTATGTTGATAACACACGCTGATAATTAGTTACTAATGGTTGATAAACATCTCGTTGGTGTCCACGCAAGATTTGGTGTTGACAAAACCATCAGATTTTTGATTCTTCCACCAATGACAGCTAATGAACACCAGCCTACAGAAGAAAATGCCCTTACTAGACTCCAAGGGTTTTGTGTTCATTTACTTTTGGGAACATATCAAGATTATCTTTAATCTCTGTTCTTTCATTATTGTGTAGTGGACTCACGCCTTCCTGTGTTCTTTTTATTTATACAGCTGAATAACCTTTTGCTATTTGTTTAATTTCCTTCTCAAAGTCTGGCCCAAACAGGGTTTTGGCATGTCTCACATTATCCTCATACTACTTGATCTTCTAAACATAATTGCATTGCTGAGTAGAACTTTTTCCTGTTCCTGGTAGGGTGTCTGCTTACTCCTGCAATTTTCTTTGCGGTTTCTTTTCATCCAGTGAGATCCAGAGTTCTACCATAAAATCTCCCCTAAAGTTCAGAACATAAATTGTCCTTCTCACATAATAAGATTGCACAGCTCCAGTTGCTAGTCCTCGATCTTTTCAATGCAACTGACTTCACAAATCTTAACACGCTCATTCACATCCCAGATGCCAGCCACCACGATACTTCCTTACCATCTGGAAAACTTCTGGCCATACAAGCAATCAAGAGACACAGCACCCTCTAAAATAATCCATTCATCAGCCCATCACCCGGACAACTCATCTTCCACCAGCAGCTTCTTTGTGCTGCCCACTTGCCCTGGCCTGAGGTGACTTGCCTCACAAGTATTTGCCCCATCTATCCTGGCCTCTTTGCTAGTTCTGGACAGATCTCATGATGGTCACTGTTCAAAGAAGGATCCACAGACCCATAGCTGTGTTTTATACTCATTTATGAATCTTATCTAAGAAATTCACAAATAATATCTCCCCTTGTGTTAACAAAATTAAGAATTCTCCTTTTCCATATATTTGATCTTTCAAGTATCAAATTAGTGTAATTTAAGGTTTCAGTGTCCTGTCAAAAATTCAAAGATTTTAATGATTCATTCATGTCACCAGTTAAAGCTCTTTCTATCCTATATATCCTATCTACATCCAAAAGGGACAAGCCATCATGCCCACAAACAGATGACCTATTTTCCTGACAATCTCTTAAAAATAAGCTATTCCTTACATTTTGATTGGTGATTTTGACTTAGGTCGTGTCAGTGAAAGAGGACATATTAACCACCCCTGGATACCCATAACACTATGACTACTTTGCATGCACACCCTGCCATGAATCAGAGTTATGATGGAGGTGACTGGTTCCTTTTCAGTCAGCAGCTGCTTCCTGACCTCTCTAACACAAATCTTAAGTGTAATAAGCGCTGATCCCTTTTGTTGATGTCATTTTTCCTGAGCAGTCTCATGTGTTCTCGGTTTGATAAATGTCTCCTTCACCTCTTCACACTCCCTTTTCAGGCTTGCACATGCAGAAGTCTTTATTTTTTGTATGTGGAGGGTCCAGTACTTGCCAGCTGCCCCCCTGGCTCATTTCCATTCTCCCTGACACCACTTTAACACCAGTTAACATTCTTTTGGCAGCTCCCACTGACATGCATATTGGTGAATCCCTCTCACTCCCAGGAAACAGTAAGGCCAGAAATTATCTCAGCCGCAGCCAAAACGATATGCAGAGCAGCCAGGAGTGAATTGACCCTTGATTGTTTTAGACCCCATGCAACGTGCGTGAGCTGATGCTTAGAAAATGGATTGCACATTGGGCAATATGATGAGGAGCACGGGAATGACAGGAGCTGCTGCTCATTTAGGAAGGATAAGCACCAGAGGCTTCACAGTATGAGGGGCCACAGTGAAGGCAGGTGTTTAGATGGGCTGAACTCACATGCTCTATAATTGATGTGGAGGGATATAACTACTATGATGAAGAATTAGGCTGGTTCGAGGAGTAGCAGTGGTCAGGCATGCAAACCTCATTTCTAAAACCACTCTATACCTGCAAGGATGTCTAAATAAATGAGACAAGTCCGCAAACAGATAGCAAGGCTTCACTCTGCAAGAGAATGGTGGAAAGAGCAGCTGGAGAGATGTCCGTGGCACCAAAAGAAAAATTTTGCCAAGTATTCTTAAGAACTTCTCTAGCAATGTATGCTGCTGCTTGGCAAAAGTACTGAACAAATCTTACAGCCAAACTTTGTTAAAATGCCATCATCTTTAATGCAAATAGGCTTGCTTAGTAGACAACCTCACAAGAAGTGCAAAGGTGGATTATTGGCTCAGAAAATAAAACTATTGAGCTTTGAAATGCAGAAAGAACATTAAAAAGAAAAAAAAAACTCAGTGAAAATTTCACTAGAGGAAGTACCTTCTCAAAATGTAAATATTTTTGGACAGTAAGTACTTCAAACCTTTCATTATCAATGCCATTCTTATTGTTTCTGCTGTAGAAAGACATCTGAGATTAGAAAGTACATGAAAACTACTCAGCGAACCCATTAAAACAGCAACATTATCTGAAAAGCAAATTCTAATAACACATAAATTTAAATCTCATAATAATCCCATAATAGGAGAAGCAGAACTATTATTTCAGCATAGACAGTGCTGGCATGGGGTGTAATTTAACTTGAATCTCACAGCTCTCTCAGACTAACCAATGCCCTGGGTGCCTGGATAAACTACAAGGAGCAGATGCATAATAAGATAACTCAGACAGCTTGCTAAAGTTTCATCTGCCTGTGGGACCCACTTGGTACAGCCAGAGCCCTTTGCCAAGTCTACTTTCTCACTCTGCATAGATGGCACTGCTCCAGCAGCAGCTCTGATCTTCTATCCAGCTGCTACACACAACCTCAGAAAGAGAGCTTTTATTATGTATTAGTTACAAAGACCTACAAAGAACAATGAGACCTACCCACTACTCCTTAGCAGGTGGTTCAGCATTTTAAAAAGTCCATTTTTAAGAGCCCTAGAGGTGACAAAACCCAGCTTCCAGAAATGGCTCAGGGTAAAGTGGACCGTGAGCCCAAAAGAATGTGAGAGCTCAACATCAGAAACCAGGCTCGGGATTTATTAAGTTATAAATTTTTAATAGAAAACTCTGACACTGTAGAAGTACTGAATTTCTTACGTGTACTTCCTGAAACCATTGGGCTCCCCAGCTATGATATTGCAGTTCTCTTTAGAAGGTTTCTTTCTACATGTACATTTCCACTGCAGAGATTCAACTCCTCGCTTGAATTGCTCCACTAAAGCTTGCCTAACCTTGAGGGACCCATGCTCTGAGGGGTCACCTGAGCTTCAAGTGAGTCAGAACAGCTGTCCTTGGTCATGTATAACTGTGCAATTCCTAGAAAGTTCATTCCACGGTTCTGTGCACTGCAGCGAGCCATGTTATTCTATCATGTCTTTGCTGAAATATAGTAGCAGAACTTTTTTTGACATTTCTAGAGGGTATTCCAGCTTCCAGGTTTAGCCTGGAGAAAAGAAGTCTCTGGGGAGACCTTAATGCAGCCTTTTGATATTTAAAAGAGGCTTATAAAAAAGATGGAGAAAGACTTTTTATCTCGTCCTGAAGTGACAGTATAAGAGGCAACAATTTTAAACCAAAAGAGGATATATAAAAGGATACACGGAATAAATTCCTTACAATGAGTGTGGTGAGACACTGGAACAACTTGCTCAGACAAGCTGTCAATGTCCAGTGCCTGGAAGTGTTCAAGGTCAGGTTGGATGAGGCTTTGAGCAACCTGATCTAGTGGAAGGTGTTCCTGCCTGTGCCCGGTCCTTTCCAACCCAACCCGTTCTATGATTCTGTGAGTCTATGAGTCTATTTCTTTGTGAAGAGGCACAAAGAACTAGCAACACAAAAATACCAGCTTCACTGAAAGAACTGAATAACTATGCTAGAAGTATTTACATTAAGATTTTAAATCCTCTTTTACTTCATGTCAGCTGTTGCACAAACACTCAGTGTTGCTTAGAAAACAAATTCATAGGGTCTTTGTATAGGGTAGCACTCATACAGGGAATAAAACCTCTCAAAAAGGACAGTCAGTCACCTAAATGGTGCCACAAATCTTTCTTGTAAGGGCCCTTGCAATGGCCCATTCACCAAACTATTGTGCTGATGAATTCTTATGATCCAGTGGTTTTCTCTGTGCGGTGCGGTAAACAGCCTCTTGGAGTTTGTGCCTTGATGACCTCATTTTGCACATTTCTTACCAGATCCCATACCTATTTACTCATATAGAAAATTTATGTATAAATTTATATAAAATTCCTCCAATTTTATATATCCCAAAATAGTCCTTCACACTTGACAGTCCCATGTTCCAAAAATTTGCAGATTCTTTTGGTATATTTTACGTAAAGGTTGCAAATCTTGCATGTTTTAATATTTCCTCATTGATCCTCAGATTATTTATGGAGAAAACATTCAGCATTCCATTTGTTTGGAGGGTTTCTTTTTATTGAAAACAAAACAAATAATTTTTTTTTATTGAAAATAAAAGAAATAATGGTGTAAACATTTATAGATCCTGAGTATTCAGAGACATTGTTAATTTCTAGGAAGTAACAGAAATTCTTTTGATATTTTATATTAGTTAACAATCCTCTCTCTCTTACTTTGGCTACCAACCACTTTTGAGTAGTATAATTGTGAAATGGACTCTTCAGATGCAAAACATTAACCTCCAAAACCAGACTTTTACTTAAGTAATGAAAATGTATCCAAATACTCCACGTTTCTTAATGCCTCAAATCAGCACTGTCCACACACTCAAACTGAAGCATGTGTGCTTCTGGTTAGGCATCCAAAAAAAAAAAAAAGCCAACTTAAATTTCAGTTTAGGGGTACTCTACTGCCTTAGCTGGTTGCTCCCATATTTTGAGGATTCAGTTTTGTGAAGCTGAAATGTGATAAACTGAATATAAACTGGCTCCCTCTTATAAATCATTAATAGAGCAGGGAATTTTTTTTTTTTTTTGGTAAGGTGATTTCTATCCTAACATAAAAGACCATGCTCTGATGAATTTAGTGAAAATTTTGATTCTGTAGTGAGCATGGAGTCAAGATTTCTGGATTATGGTCTTGGACACCACTAAATTATACATAACTTTTTATGGTTTATTCTCCCCATTACCAGCCTAGATTATCATAAAAATTAATGATTTTTCTATCAGATCCTTCAAATCAAATATTGTTCAGCAAGTTAAAACTGAGATAATTTTCAAACTATATAGCCTCTTTAAACACCTATCAACAGACTCCAGAATAACAAGTTCTAGAACTCGAATATCCATGAAGAAAAAGTTCAGAAACAGATTGGGAAAAATGTTTTAGCATAGGATTTTTCCAGCACAAAACCAGACATGTCAATGACATTTTTATGTCCTTTTCACAGTAAGTTGCAAAATGAAGCCAACCAATCTGCAAAAATTGTACATGTACCTTAAGTCAGCAAATATTCCTCCTGTTGCCTGGGCTGCTTGATCTCACAGTCTAGAAGAGAAGCAGAGCTATATTTAATGACTCTCGCAGCCAGAATTTCAATTTAAAAAACCATCCCATAGCTCTATAGTCCTTTGAATTACAAAACCTTCCTCTTGTTTTCCCGTTCAGAGAGCTTGAAACAGACGACGGCAGGATCCTTCCAGTAAATTGCTGACAGGTAGCTGTCTGCCAGGATTCCAGCCGGAAGCCAAATTTACAGGGGTCAAGGGTTGAGGTGAACGTTATACATCCACAGACAAGTCTTATAACAGCCAAGTACAGAAGAGAAGGTTTTTGAGAACCTCCACAAGGATACCAGAAGCAGTGTTTAGAGAATGGGGAAGATATGTTTCAGTCCCTTGCATTTGCATGGTAGGTGATGAAGTCCATAACTGAATGACACTAACGACACTGCTAAGTGACAGAAATACTGGAGATATTTTGTCAATATCTGGATTACCAGGTCCACAAAAATGTATTTTTCGTGGGTTGCTCATGTGCTACGTCACCATCCCAAAACAGTTTGTTATTATTGGTTTTACTATTTCATTTCTTGGGCTGAATAGCAGATTCTTCTCTGCCATGGAAATGTTTGCACTTTCTGTTTAAAAGAGAAGCTGGGGTTCATCACTGTAATGCAAGCAGCATAAATATTAATTCTTCTGGAGTTTTGTCTTTACCTTTGAACAGAAAAATAGGAGTCTTCATGTAATTCCTATGTTATGTTAGTGAGGGGTAAGATAACACGGAAGCCAAAGCCCCTTCAGGTGCTTTTACCAAAGGAAAGTTTTACACAGGTTATTGTGGGACAGATGGTAATGACAGACTCTGCAGAGCTGGTCAAGAAAATAAGACAACTGAGGCTAGAACAAGAGTATTGCCAACGAAGAAAATGTAAAAATTAATAGAGTTTGCAGGCACTAAATGGAGCATTAGGAATGTGGTTATTTATCAGAACAAAGCAGAGAAAAGAGTAAAAACTTCCACCAATATTCTCTGCAAAACATTCATGTTGTGATATTCATGTGATATTCATGTTGGGGTGGAGCACAGAAACACTGATAGTAAGGAGTTTGCCTATATTTCCTATTTAGCATTCCTCCCTATTTTCCTCTGCTTCATGTTTGTGTGCTTAGAAAGATAGGTGACACCAATTTATACTAGCTTGAACTTATCCCTGCTTTATCCACTCTGCAAGTAGCTTATTTAACTTGAAATGCAAAACCATTTTACATTCCAGGACCTAAATGCAGACAGTGTAAGGAGCAAGCCCTTTGCAGTTCGGATGATGGGTTGTGAGTCTACAAGCATTTAGTGACAGGAAAGAGTTTGTATATATTCCTCTCCTAGTCAGGCATCTTAACTAAACTTAAAATTTCAGTTATAATATCCTTTAAGTGTGGCCATCTCTGTTTTATAAAGATAAACTTTATTTCCTGACAGTTCGAGGTGAAGCATTGTGTTTTTGTGAGTGAGGTAGGCATCTTGATTATATTTTGCAAACTGGTATTTATGTCTCTGTCACATCGTAACATAAATCACATACCATGTATGAATGCCTCATTTAAAGTCACATAGGTTTATGGCATACTGCGACAGCTCTTTCTCTCAAGAGTCTGCTGGTAGTTTGATAATGCTCTCAGACCTTGACATCAGCGCCTTTTAGCAAATGACCTACACGAGACACGTACCAGCAAATGATGCTGACTGTAGATAAGGGATAAAAATACATGATGAAGATAAATCTTCCTTCCTTACTAACAGGAAAAAAAAAAGGGGTAAAAGAGAGTCCTTGATTACTGATATACAGAAAACCTGAAGAACCAAAGGCTGTTTACAGTGAAATGGCAAAGTGCTGATGGAAAATCTCTTTGGCAGCATGTGAGGAAATGGAGGAGTGAACAAAAGACAAAAGAAACGGTCCATGTAAAACTTCCCGTCTGCATCAAAATCCCGTATCAACCTTCCTAGCTCTACAGAAATTGCAAATTAAATGTTTTATTCCTCAGATTTATTACTTTTAAGTGCCCAAAATTTTCTAAAATGTTTCCAGAATGGAGTGGTCGTTTATGCTAAAAGGCTCACAGCATGATGCTAATATGACATAGGGAATTGTAGAAGTGCCATTGCAACAAGTCCCTGCTAGAGGTGCCGTTTGGAATATTGTCTGCTGGGCTGGTCATCTATGTTCAAAAAAGATAAAATTGAACTGGAAAAGAAGCAGAAACAATCTGTAGAAAGGATTAATTAAAGAGAAAGACTTGCAATGAGATCTTGCAGAGGTGGCTTAGCCAAGCAAAAAATGAAATGGAAGAGGATAAATGAGGACTCTAGAAATATGTCTTTGGAGGAATAGAATGGCTTAAGGTAAATACATTCACTAAAATCAAATTACTGTAAACTGATCATGAATAAATCTATTCTGGAAATTCCTAGTATCTGAGGAGCAAAATTTTAAGAATATCCACATAGGCTCTGGGAGAAAGTGAAGCTAAATTTTTTAAGATGAAACTTCAGTTGATGTATGGGGAGAGCTATATAACAGAGTAAGAAAATGTCTGGGACTAGGACATTGGTGGCTCACTTCAGGCCCCTAGACAGCAGCAACTAGTGCCATGTCCTCAGGCACTGCTCCTGGCCTCCAGCTGCCAGCCCAGAAAAGTTCTTCTACAAGATCTGAGTAGTATTTGCCAGACTAATGTAGATTTTTCAGCTAAGTCTCAAATGGCATAGTGTCTCAAGTGGCCTGAGCCAGGCTGTGGGCATGGGCAATCAGACTTCAGATATGTCACAGGCAGCGACATACTCTAAGTGCCTGGAACTTTATGAGCTTGTACTGAATTTATAACGTTCTCAAGACAGTTTACTTGTCACATATGGAGGCCAGGGAGGATTTCCCCAGGTGGATGGTCTAGTTTCTAGGGGAGGCAGATTTTGCTTTCAGTTTTGAAACTGAAAAGTATTCACCATCACTGCAGGGAGGTGATGCCTTAGGTTTTAACTTTTATATTTTCCAAATCCTGTACTGCCTGGTGTGTAACTCTGAAGTTTCTTGTGGCCTGTGAGCTGCTGTTCTCTCATGCTGGTTAGACATAACAAACCTCTCCAGGTTTCCACTCCAAGGACGCCAGGCCCAAAATGTGTCAACTAAAAGCCTCTAAAGGGAGGGCAAACTTGGGGTAATTACATAATAAAATTGAGTTTATAATTGGAGAATTAACCCTGATATGCAAATGAACCAAACTTATACAAGTGTGAAGAACCCGTGACCCAGGGTCCATCTCGGGTGTAGCCTTTGGACTGCCCAGGGTGTGCCTTTGAAGGCCCTTCAAATAAATCCCTCCTTTTATTCTCTTATACTTGTCTAGTCTCTGTGTTTTAGGTGGCCACTTAAGGCATCAGAGGAAGTTTACAAGATATATTTGAGGGTCATAGTGCATGATATGGCTTCAGGCTGATGCTAAGGGTTAAAGAAATTATTGATCAAGAGAGGGGGTTTTCTCCCAAGTTTTACTTTAAAGGACTTTTTTCTCTTGTCTTTCTATTTAGAGAAGAAAGTAGTCAGTCCTTGAGTGAGTTTTGTTTAACATATACCATGCTAGTAGAGAGATGTTCTCAGTTTCTCAGTCATGCTTCCCATGGCACAGCTGTGACACTCAGTCTGTGTAAAACTAAAAATTCAGGGTGATGGAGATGCTTTGCAGGCTAAGGTATTAGTTACTTGTGGAGTCTCTACAGCCTTTAGAAGTAGAGATTTTTCCTCGGTTAGAACGCCCACAGTTCTGGGTGCTCTAACCTACATGAACCAGACTGTCTACTAGATCATGACCTAGGCTGTCTCTTCCAGCCATATACTCCTATTTTTATGGCCATATTAGCATAGTAATCAATGCTGAATTCTAGGAGAACTTGCATTATGCTGCCCTGAATTTTCTGTGAAGGCTAGCAGTATGTATTTTTACACTGATTTGCTAGCTCCTGGACATGTTTTTCCATGTGTCAGAATAAATAGATGCTATTTTATTTTAGATGTTCAGTGTCTTTGCAGTAGTCTGGCTCTTTACCAGAATAATCTCAATGGATTTTTAGAGGGTTAGTTTTTTTGGGGGGCTTTTGGGAGTTGTTGTTGTTGTTGTTGTTGTTTTGGGGTGTTTTGTTTTGGTTTTTTAATAAAGGATTCACACATACTGAAAAATTCTCAGGAAGGTGTGTAGCTACAGTTACATATTTTATACAACTCTAAGTATAAAATAACATTATGCACAGAGAACGAAACCTATACTATATTAAGCTGTGAGCATTGTATGTGCCATCTGAGTTTTCAGTTGTTTTACCTGAGGCTGCTACGTGGTTATGAGGAGGTGAGTATAACTGGCCAGGTAGAAATTAAAAGCAAGAAATAAAACATTTAGCAGTACAATGTGGCTAAAAAAAAAAAAAAAAAACCTTCAACATAATAGATGGGAGATTAATGGAAAAATGTTTAACTAACTTATTTCTCCCAAGAAAATAAAACTCAGTGTCTCAAGATCTCAGTCCTTATATTCAAAAGCCCTCTTGGGAGAGGTTTTGGGAGAAAAATAACAAAACTACCTCCTGAGACAGCAGTTGCTCCAGGAGGGGGCTGGGTGAGAATCTGAGTTGTCACAGGAATGCAATGCTGAGTCAGAGTATTCTTGTGGGAAATGCCCCAGTTTAGGATGCATGTGAGTTTACCAGGGAAAGTGAGCCAGCATGTAAGCTGTGACACTGATCTACCACCCTCCTGGCCTGGGCATGAGGAAGCAAATCAGGATCCTGGTGCAGGGAGCTGTAGTTACTCTTTCCAGTATCTCAGTCATTAGTCACAGCTGTCACCTGAGACCTGGTAGCTGACTCCAGGCCAAAATCAACAGGCTGGCTACAATCACAGAATGCAAGAATATATTAAGGGAAGCAGGAATTACACTAGGTATCACATTTCATATTTTAGTTCCTTGCCCTGTCACTGGAAATAGAGGCTGCTGGACCTGAAACCATCGTACACAGGTACAAATCACAGAATAAATTAGGTTGAAAAATACCTCTGAGATCATTTGAGACCCAACCTATGACCAGACACCACCATGTCAAATAGACCCTGTCACTAAATGCCATGTCCAGTCTTTCCTTAAATACCTCCATTCACAGTGATTCCACCACCTCTCTGGGGAGTCCATTCCAATGTCTAATCAACCTTTCTGTGAAGAAATTCTTCCTAATGTCCAACCCAAACCTCCCCTGATGCACATTAATACTATGTCCTCTTGTCCTGTCACTGGTTGCCTGGGAGAAGAGACTGACCCTCACCTCACTACAGCCTCTTTTCAGGTACTTGTAGAGAGCAATAAGGTTCCTCCCCCAAACCTCCTCTTCTCCAGGCTAAACATGCCCAGCTCCCTCAGCTGCTCCTCATAGGACTTGTGCTCCAGACCCTTCAGCAGCTTCATTGCCCTTCTCTGGACACACTCGAGCACCTCAATGCCCTTTCTGAATTAAGAGGGAAGAATTTTCTTTCTTCTCAGTTGTGTTTTAAGCAACTTTCAGGTGTAGTCAAAAGCTCTCTTGACCTGGACCTGAAATGAGCTAGAAGTGAGTATTAAGGTCCAGAAGACCTCAGGTTCTTGTTTTCTGGTGCCGAGTTGAGATGGAGATCCTGACCGAACCCATAAGTCTGGGCTTTGCAGTCGCTGACATGCCAAACCCAGATGCAAATTTAGCATCTTAGCAGGTATGTTGATGACCAAACTCACAGCTAGAGTTCAGTCATAAAACCATTGCTACTTCCTCTGATACAGAGGCAGGGCAGAGGAAGTCTGAAGGAGACAAGTGTGTTTGGATAACAGCTGGACAGTGCTGAACGGTGTGTAGGAAGATGGCAGTGTATGGACCGTGGATCATTTTATTGCTGTTTTCTTATGTAATGCAGTGTTACTGTGAACAGGATCTTGAAAAGGCTGTTCGTTCTCACAGCTCCCAAGAGCAGAACAGCAGGTAGAGAACATTTTTCAGGCTTGCTGAAGCAATCCCAGCTTAGCACACTGGCATCTGATATCCAAAGTCTCTTTTAAATGTGTAAGAGCCACTGGATTCAATTCCAAGTAACGTTTTCTAAAGTCTCATTGAGATCAGAGAGTGGTATGGGTGGAAAGATTATATACTTTATTTAAGAGGTCCTTTTAGCTTTGTCTCAGCAAAAGACTGGTGAAATTTCTGCTAACAAAGCTAACAACTCTTTTTTTTATGGATTCATTCTATCTGTATAAGCTTTGGTGCCTCCTCAAGGAAACTGGTGACACCTCCTTCTATTTTCTTCATGACAGTGACATCAATTTTGAAGGAGCTTGTCTTTAGCATTGCTTCCAACTCTAATTAGAGCTTTTGTTATTATGGATCTTCTCCAGAAAAAAACAACTTTGTATGTTCTGAGAATGTAAAAGGTTAAGAAAACCATATGTAACTCCAGAATCAATCTAATTGGCATTTTCGTGCATTCAGTTCACCAAAGCAATGCTATCAGGTGCTTCTTTGCATCATGTTCTGGTGAAAAGAGGTCCAACAGAAGAGCTCCCATCCCTTCAGGAATACAGAAGCAAACAACAGAGTTCAGTAAACACAGGCTGGAGATAGGAATAGACTTGAATTTCTGGAGGTATTTCTCTTTTCTCACATCTGGGAAAGTAGGAATCAGATCACATGTAGGATCTTTGTTCCTGGTCTGCTCTATCAGTTAGTTCATTTTGTTTTTTCCACAGTTTGAATTTTTTTTCTTCTCTTTCATTCACCAAGGAGGTTCAGCCTGTGAACCCCAAAGTAGTGCTTATATGATTATTACTATCCTCCAACCATGAGACCATTCAAAAGGATAACCACTAAAATCTTATATAAAAGAAGGGCACAGCATGGCTTATATTGTTTTTCCTGTATCAGCTAAAGCAGTAGAAAGACTTGCATGGTCTTCTCTATGTTTTGGTGAAGTTGGAATTTTATAACTTGAATTTGAAAACAGGCAAAGAAAACAAGCTGTAACTCAGGACCTGACAACACTGTGTAAAACAAAAAGGGGATCAAATGCAAAGCAAAATATCCTTGAAACTTAAATGAATTTGTATTCCATGCAATTAACTCCTTGCAATTAAATATCTTTATAGTCATAGTAGCCGTCATATGTCAAACATGCATTTTGTCTCTTAATAAAAAAAACCACAATCAGTCATGATTTAAAAAGAAAAAAAATTAGAAATTCTTATTCCATTTGGCAGAACACTGAGTAGCCTTATTTTCTCAAATGCCACAGTTGTCTTCTAATTTAACTTTTATTTCATGGTACCACTTTCCTCAGATCTACGTCCCTGGCCTTACTGTTTTGCCAGCTGATGCTTGCATGAATCTGCCTTAGAAATAAAAGGCTGACTTCTGGAAGGCAGAGTTATTGAGGACAAGTGATGACGAACCACTGAAGTGAGTAGGTGTTAGTCATTAAATTGTTCTTAATGAATGAATCCCACAACAGCGAAAGCAGTACCCACCAGGCAATGAGGGAAGTGGCTGGATGTACTCATGCAATGCGTGGAAATGACATGACAGAAAACAGTGTCCTAGACTGAAGCAGCATCCACCTCTCCTCATTCTACAAAAGCATATAGGGTTTACACTTATTACAACAAAAGTAAGCACAGAGAAAAAAAAGATGTGATAAAGATGTCTGCTTCCACATGCCACAAATAAAGACCAGACATAAAATACAACAGGAGAAGTTAGGTTGTAATGAAGGCTGACATCTTACAGACATTACTTCATGCATGTTCAGGTCGGATCTCTTGGGTCAGAGACAAAGTGCTGAAGTTAAGCCATATAAGCTAACCTGAACTCTAGTGTGTTTCGAAAGAAGAGAACCTGAGAGGTAGAGGAGTTGGTGACACAGATGTGATGTCCACATTCAGTTTTGAATGTTTTCCTGAAAACTAAGTCTAGTCTGATCCTACTCATCCAACACCCATTAGCTGTTGGAGGCCAGCTATCTTCCTGCAGCATTTCTACCAGTTTACTTTCGGAAAGACAGAAATCCAGTCTGCATTATCCAAATGTGAACTCTGGGGTCAGCAAGGGAATTCACACTCTTGCTCCTTATCCAGACTAGAACACCTAGATATAAAGTCTATAGATGTGTCTGCCTTATATCCATAGTGTCTACCCAGCTGTATCTTCAGGGCAGTCACATTTGTGACACTACATTCCCAGCCTCTCCCAATTGCATATATACCCTTATTAAGGTATTATGACCCAATAGCTCTTACATTCTTTGGCTCTGATTTTATGGTAGCCCATAAAACAGAGTCATATCTTCCTTTCTGCTAAGGGCCCGATTGAGCACCTGCTGAACTTGCATGAAAGTCTTTCTGACGACTTCAACCAGCTGCGGAACAGTCTCCAGGTAAACTGCTCACTCAGTTGCTTTGAGTTCGGTTTTTAAATGAATTTAATTGTTATTCAGTAATGCTGTTTTGTCTCAGAATCAGTGCAGGACTTATTTTGTATTGGCAGGAGCAGAGATTCCTTCTGCTGAGAAGACAGGAGATGGTACAGAGCCAACTACAGTTTCTGTAGTTCCAGCACTTTTCCAACACCTTCCAACACCAACACCTTGGCAGCTGTTGCAGCAAAGTCTGACCTTAAGCACTGTATCAGTTTTTTACATCTACTGCTCTCTGCAGTAACATCTTTTTCTTTCACTTTTGCCGTGACTGGGTGCATTTGGTACTGCTCTTTTCCCTCTATTAGCCCAAGGCCTGACAATAGTGTAATTTCACAGCTACTACAAATACTATTTACATTTAAGAAATAGTCAAATATTCACCTGTATGAAACCCAAAACTGCTCCATGCTTCATGTTGGTCTGTCTAATGCTCTTCTTCCTTCTGTGACTGTATTCTTACACCATTGCATCACAAGGCATGTAACACCATAAAGTGCTGCCAGTAAAAGCCACATCTCTGTCCACGGAACGTATCCCTTTTCACTCAGCAGTTTCTCTGCTGCAATGGGTATGGTTCATTTCCTCTAACTGAAAAGCAGGTCCCTAGAGGAAAGTGCCTGCTGCACATGAAAATACACTGTCAGGCAAAAATGATGCATTCTTTGGTTTTAATGTTTAATGTGATTCCATGATGACCCTCAGCCCGCACAGCAGGAACTTTTAACCTAGATGATATTGGGCAACAGAGAGAATCAGTTAAATAAATGTACTTTCTGTTCAGCAAGTCACTCCCTATATGTTCTATCATTGAGCATTTTTATTGCAGCTTAGGTTTGTTTGAAGTAAAGCTGGCAGATAATTTTGTGATTAAATAATTGTTTGTCAGAAACTGTCGATGTGTCCAAACAGAAAAGTATTATGGAGAAGTACTCACTCTACTTTTAAAGGACAAAGCTGGACTGGACGGAAGACAGATGTTCACTGACCTTAAAAGAGTTTCAGGCAGGCACATGGGGGTAGAAATCCAACCATGACGTTCTTGCTTTGCGTATGTCAGTCCATGGATCTGAAACTCACACACCCACATACCCAGCAGGATTTCTGTTTTCTGGACTATTAAGTCATCTTCCCTTATGCTCTCTCCAAAGAGATAATGCAGTTATCCATGTGAAGTGGAGTATCTCCAACAGGAATGACTGAGGCACAGAGATTTACTCAAAAACATGATTCAGGCATTTGATTAAATCTACCATTTCAGGGTTCAAATATCTGTTCCAGCAATAGAAGAAAAAAAGAAAGAGAGAAAGAGAGAAAGAGAGAAAAAGAGAGAGAGACAGACAGAAAGAAAGAGAAAGAAAGACAGAAAGAAAGACAGAAAGACAGAAAGACAGAAAGAAAGAAAGAAAGAAAGAAAGAAAGAAAGAAAGAAAGAAAGAAAGAAAAAGAAAGAAAAAGGAAGAAAGAAAGAAGTTCAGTCCTCTGGCATATTTGGACAGAGCAGAGCCTTTAACAGAGGTCTATATTTATAGTGTGCTAGTTGTTGAGATATTACATAATATGGACTGCCTTTTTTACTGGCAAATTTGAAATGTCCTAATGCCATCTCAGTGTATAATATCCATACACACCTCAAAATATCAAACCTGCACAAAAAAAAATAATCACCATGGAAGATGGAAAAGATTTTTTATTTAGTTTAACACAACTGTCTGTAACATGGGAGTGGGAAAATCATTACTGCTTTGCACTCATGTGATCCTTTGAGAACTCGTATTCGTTTTTAAGGAGTTAGTAAATTCATGTTCATGGACTCCTTGAAGAATGGATTATTATCCTCATTTTGAGAAAACTGTAGTATCAAGGTAACTAGTTGTCCATACTAAATAAAAATTCGTTGGCAGAACTGCAAAACCTAAACCTAAACCTAAACCTAAACATATAGATCCCAGCCTTACCTATGTCATTATCCTTTCCTAAAAACTCTTCTTCCTTCTAAAGGTATCAAAGTTAGAGCTGAAGGGAAAGATGTCCTTTCACCTCATCTATCCCGAGTTTTCTTTTCTCCTGTTCCACAAGAGGAGTTCAAGGGCTGTCTATGAGGGAAGGGAGAATTACTTAGGTCATCCAGTCCTCTGTTTTTAAAGCGTATCCATAAACAAAGCAGTTTGAAGTATTTTGGCCTTGGATCTCCTTTCCCAATGTTGAACAGACTCTACTGTACACTAGAGAAATTATGGTGGATTTTTTTACAACTTTTTCGTTAGAGCATCACACTTCAGCAAACTATTTCAATGAATCACTTTCTTTTTTCCAATGAAAACACATTTTGCTGAGAAATTTCTAACCACTTGACTTTCAGAATAAGTTAATAACCTGGACTTAAATCCTGAATTCCTTCCTGAGGCATACTTCATCCTTTCAAGGGTTTGATCTGCCAAATAAAAAAAATTGGGAGTAGTACTAGAAATAACAATGTTTTATCATTTGTATTTTGTTAGGAAAGCAATTTTATTCATAGTGAAAATCCCCTGGCAAGTTTCTTTTGACTGCAGTGACATCTACTGGTACTCAGAAAAATTTCTGGACATGAAGAATAAAATCAAAATGACACTAGGTATGGGGCCCAGCAGCTTGACTTGTTAATTGTAAGGAGAGACAGAAAAAAGTGGATGTTCCAGAGCTCAAGCATGTGTCCTCCCAAGGACTGCAGGCTTGCTCGTGTTTCTTGATGTCAGAATACACGGTTCAAATGGAGAGAGCGCAAATGCAAGTGGTTTAAAACGCAAAGAAACTTGATCACCTGATGCAGGAGGAGGGGATCACTGCTCACTTTCTATTCCAAAGTGAAGAAAAGACAGGAAAAGACTGCAACAGGGAAAAGAATTCAAGAATGCTGAGGGGTCTGTAGAAGAAGCAGTGCTGGCAGCGATAGTAATGGGCTAATGGCTTGAGCTGTCAGACATCTCCTCCCTGATAGCACCCCAATGAGAGACTGAAATGAAACACCAATAAAGTGAAACCAGCACAGTGGTTAGCTGAGGAGCTGAAATCCTGCACAGACCACCCTCGAGCATCCAAACCTCATCTCCTGCTTTGTTTGAGTGGTGCACAATTGATTACTGTGTGTACCCTCCAGGAGACTGTGTCCTCAACAACACTGGGGGGTGACTGCATCCTTCTCCTCACTAACGTATTCCTTGTTCTGCCTCTACCTCTCAAATAGATAGTGGGTGCTTAAGAAAATACTGTGTAAGAGCTAGGGATTTTTATAAGATAGTCGTATAGCTGTTTTTCATTGTAAATTCTCTCCCTCCATGTTCTTCCTTTTCGGATTTAACTGCAAATTCAGAAGAAGAAGCACATAACACATTCTACACTCATGAAGCATTGTCAGACATGCCTTTGAAGCAACACAATGCAGAGTAATACCCCCAAAGTTATTTATCCATAAGGATGTCCCCATTTTCTTTCTCAAACAAACAGAAAATCTTGTATACTTTAGCAGAACTCTATGTGGAAATATGCACAATGGAGAAAGTATTTACAAATGTGTCCTTTCTTTAATAATGGCATGAGAGCATTTTGAAAATCAGTACTGAGCATATTCAGATATCAAGTTCTTACTAGATATTTCTGACATGACTGAGAAATGTATCAAGAAATATTCTCCAATGCCAATAATTTGATTCTAGTCAAAGCTGTCTCGTCTAATGTATTAAATTATTCTGTTCTCCTCTGCCCTTCAGTGAAAATCAAGAAGACATACGTTAATGAGAGCCACCTCTCTGGACTTCACAGGCTTCCACATTGTCTGTGCCTCTGTCCTGTAGCCATTTGGAAAAGCACTGGGAGCAAAAGAGTTATGAGTCATGGGAAGAAAAAAAAGGCATGTCACAAATATTGAAATTAAATGCAAAGGGAAATGACAAGTACTGGAAATATGAGCTGCCTAACAAACGACAGATAGTAAAATAAGGGAAAAGCTGGAAATGGCAAATAATACAAGAAGACAAATGCTGGAAAAAAACCCACAATAAAATAAGAGAATGAAAACAAATATAGAACTAATGGCATCATTGATCCTAAGGATTCTTGAAAGGGTAAGACAAAAACACTGAAACAAGCAAAGCTTTAGGGAAGATGCTAAATAAAGGCACAGTACAAAATAAGAGATCAAGAGATTCACTTAGAGGATTGATCAGAAGCATCAGATTTGTCATTGATGAGCTCTTTGTCCTTTTTTTTTTTGCTTTGTTGTGGTGGTGGTGGTGGTGGTGGTGGTGTAACTGCAGTAGACTGTTTTCTGGCATGTAACTGTACACTCGGATACTGTTTTCAGGCCTGTGGAAATTTTTTAAGCTCTTTGGCCATTGTTTTAATGTGGTCATTCAGACTTTGATTTACACCTTGATTAGTCTTAATGACTTACAGAAAATACACTTGCTAAGCAAAGCAGAAATTTCTCCAAGCTCATTTATTGATTCTAAAGGAAAAAGAAAGAAGAGACCATGAAAATAAAGATGAAAGGCCACAGTCTCAGCTGAGATATATGAGTGTAGTTAGATGAGCTTCTGATTTATATTACTTAGGAACTCACCTTGAGGTTCTGTCACTGGGACAGAACTGCTAACACTTCCTCTGAGGGTGAGATCTGCTAACAGAGCAAGGTCTAGGGAGGAAATAGATTTGTAGTTAAGAGCACTACTTACTTAGCCTAACCTAAGGCAGCTTCATCAGGCATCTGCTCTGAGTCACGCTTGGCTGGACACTCTCTGTGTGCTGACTTTAGGTGGAACCAAGGGAAGATACAGCAAAACTGAAAAAGGCTTAGAAGCAGCTACACCAACACATGTATTAAAAACCTTACTGGTGTGAAACTAATGCATGAACATGAAAGTACTGGACATCTTAAGGAAAAGGTAGAAGGTTGACTTACATCACCATAAAGATAAAAGTGGATAAAACAGTAAAACTCTCATCAAGACAAACACTAAAATTATGATAGTTAAATAAGTAAGAAAACTACAAGTAAGAAGACTACAATGATAATTCGCCTTCCTAATATTTATTGATTTTTGCTTGATTTTCACTAATATAATTTCTTCCTGAGTCAACACACCACCAAGAGAATTTTATAGATCATATTGCCACAGTATGGACTCTAATATCATGATGGCATCAGGTACAATAGAACAAGAGATTACTGAAAATTCAACTTCATTTTACTGAATTTTATGAAATTTGTAAAACTACTGAATTCAAAGAGATTGTCTTTTACACTGATTTACCTTTTACTTAGAAAAGAATTATCTATAATTGCTTAAGAGGTACATGTAACATCAAATTACATTGATTTCAGCCCTGTCCAGGTTGCCTTAATCACAGGGATTTTTTCCCCTCTAAACCAATAACAAAACATGAGCTTCATCGAAGAGGGTGATTTCCAAGACTAAGAATTTACAAGTTTGCATAAGGAATGAGTCATATAAAATTAATGCTCAGCCACAGGATTCTTGAACACATAAAACTCTTTGTCATCTGCTGAGTTTGCACAGACAGATTAATGTACATGGGACTACTTGCTTACACTCTGAGTTGTATGATTTGTTAATAAATATATAAACAAACATGGCTTCAGTCATGGCCATGTGTAATTCTTCCAACTTTCCTGCAGCACAAGCCTTTGAAAATATATCCAGAAAAAAAATGGCAATATTTAAAATAACTGAAGAACTACATCTGAGAGCTTGCTGTAGTCTAATATGAATTTTGTTTGCATAATGACACTGATTATTTGTTTCAAGGACAAACTTTGAAGGGGGTAAGAAAACTATAAATATTAATATTTTTAACTCAAAGTAAAGGTTACTACAATTTTTCAGACCACTACAAATACTCTTACATAAATGGTAGTAAAACCAAAAATTACAAGCCCCTTTATACTTCCTTGTGGTTAAATCCATGTGCAGAATTAATTCTGTAATTCTAACCAAACCAAAGGTGGCATGTCAAGATAAAAGCATTTGTATTTTAGTCTTCCACTCTTTAGTGTTGGAAAGAACAAATTACCAAGTTCATAGTACCATGCCTTTTATCCAAAGATCTTGATGTGCTTCATAAACTTTAATTAAGCTTCACAGCATGACTACCAGTCAGGCAGAAATCTTATCATTTTCAGAAAAAGCATGGCATGGCCTTCATTCCTTGCACAGTTGCTTTGACTACATACTGCATTTTCTCTGCTGTGATGTATTGTGGAAAAATGTATAATAGCAAAGCAAAAGGCCCCAGTGTGCCCACCATCTATTAGCTCAACTTTTTTTTGCTTTTATTCCTTACTTTTTTTATAGGACCTTACATTAACTGTTGTATTTTTAACTTTACCACTGAATCTGTGTATGTATACCTAAACTGATTTTTTAAGTTAGAAAGAATTATAATTTACGTTGCATTTTCCTCTGGAATCAACTATAGAAAATACATGTGAGAAAAGCACACAGAGACTACACAGATTTTTAAATGAATTGCTACAGCAGCTGTACTTCTCAAAACACAATTCCTTTTTTTCCCACATTGGCATGCATGTAGAGCAACACGACCAAATTTTCTTTTGGGGTACCTCAACCCCTCAGTAAAAGAAAAAAGCACCATATTAATAAGCGATCCTTTTCCTTCTTCAGAGTGTGCCTAAAGGTTTAGGCTTCTTTTAAATACAGTGCTATAAAGCAAGCCACCAAAGTGAGAGGGATATATTCACTAGCTTTTTGCTAATTGCAGTTGCAATTTTAGTAGTCTTGTGATACTTCTGACCAAAAATATGTTCAGCTCAATACAAGCTATTTGAACTGAAGTTTGATATTTTGTCTATAAATAAGAAAAACACATTTATGGAATGCTGGATTTAAACCAAAGTGCAAATACCTTGAAAGAGACACTAAATTATGAAAGTATATGTGATCAGCTTTCCTAGGTATCTATGGTTCAGAGCAACAATTAAAAAATATGTCTGAAATGTAGCATATGCAGCTCAGTCAACGAAATATAAATCAGAAGAAATACTGTGCAGTATGAAAACTTTGCAATAAATTGTAATACTTGATGAGTTAAGGAAAAACTCCACAGGACAGTTATTAAAACATGGAGATGTGAGTAAAAATACAAAGCCCAAGGGAAAAACATTTGGGATAAACAGGTCAATGTATTTCACAAAAATATTGAGAGAGTATGTATTGTCCCAATTTATTTGAGATACAGCTGATGTTAGCATTTAAAATTGAACTGGAAGGCAGTGTTTTCTTCAAAGCCAAAACAAAGTAGGAGCTGGTAGCATGAAGAAGTTTCTGTTTTAATAGACCAGGTTTTCTCAAAAGGATAGTATAAGCAGTGCTGTCGTTTAGCACGGGATCACTTCGTGGGCTGTCCTGGTGGCGAATGGTCAGGTTCATGAGCAGGCCAGGAGACGCCTGTATCTGTGACCCTCCACAGTGCTGTTCAGTGACGAGGGGAAGGCAGAAAAAGCTCCCTTTCCAATCTTTTTATGGAACTACATCTATTTCAATATTGATTAAAAAGTTATCGGTAAGAATTTTTAGCTGACATGTACTTATTGCAATATCTCCTGAGAAGGCATATGTATGCAGGTCTGTGTCTTTATGTTTGCTTACATTATTTTTTCTGTTATGAACACTAATAACTTGAAGCTATAACTGCTAAATTTTATTTTAATAAAAGATGTTATCTATACAGCAAGATATATCTAGCTTTAATCAACCACACACAGTTTTTCTGGCAGCATGTATTTAACCTTAGTGTCATTACAACGTAGCAGTATCTGTGAAGTACAAAATGTTAGCAAAAGAGTGAATCTGTATTTTTAATCCCCTTACCTACAAAGTTCACTTTATAATGGAGCTCATGGCTGTCACAAAAACCTCTTTATTGCCTTTCTTCCTAGTGGGGGTACCTGCACTCCAGTTCTGGGTGGTGCTCTATCAGAAGTGTCACTTTGGGTTGCGCAGCTTTGCGCGCTGACAGGAACTCGCTCCAGCCTGAGCCAGCCGCAATGAGATGCTGCCTCTCGGGGAGTGTCCCTGCGGAGGGACAGCTGATGGGCTGAGTCTTGCCCGGTGCAAGGTAAGCAGCTCCCAGTCCTGCCTCTTGCTGCAGCAGCCAAACCCTGCCAGGCTGGGAACATGCCCCATCCTGGCTGCTGACAGGCTCGTCACAGGGATATTGAGTGCTTGCTCAGCTGCTTTGCTAATGGATAGGGATGAGCTGGCAGCTGGCAGCGGGGCCGTGCCAGAACGGGGAGCGTGGTGTGCTGGGCGTCCGGCTTGCTTGCACTGGCCCAGCCCTGAGAGTGCTCCAGCAGGACCGTGCCCCAACACCCCAACACGTCAGCCTTTCCCTTCACTGATGCAGCGACACTGAAACTGGCAATTAGAGAAGTGCCATTATCTCCCTTCCCGTAATACCTGCCTTCATATTACTGGAAAAAAAAAAAAAAAAAAAAAAAAAAAAAAAAGAGGGGTTGTCAGGAAACTAGCTTTTGTGGCTAAGAAGGGAATGAAAGTCCCTCAGTCTCAAACAGATGCTTCTCTAAGACATGGGAAANCTTCCCCAGTCTTTCAGTTCTTTAGCTCTATGACATGAATGTTTTCTGCCTTCAGGTATTTTGTGTTACATGATACAGTTTGCCAAAACATTATTTTATAGATGGGCCATTCACTTAAGACTTGGATTTGATGATCCTTATGGGTCCCTTCTAACTCATGTTCTGTGATATATGAGTATCTATCTTATTTTAAAATTCTTTTGCATGCAAACAGAAAAATTACCTGATTGCTTGCAGTCCACAGTGTCTGAACAAAAAAACCTACATCTCCAGATTCTACATATACACTATATACCAGCTTAGCCTCTGTACAGATTTATTTGACCCTCTTAAGACCATTTGGCTGCTGAAGAGATAATAAGAAAGCATTAATAATTTTATAATTTGCAAATTTTAAAAATATTTAAGAATATGCTGTCATGGCAATAACTGCTTGTGATAGCAGCTCCTAAAAATACTCCTGAATTTATTATACAATTAGCATAGACACGATTCCCAAAAGAACCATTTCATAGAGTACTTTTGAGGGCCTAGTGCCAGTGCATTAATGTTTTTGGTGCTATAAAATCACTGGAAGAGAGTCTCTGTTACGAATAGAGACATTTCCTTTGCAGTGAAGGGAAATCTGATTTTCATGATCAAGCCTTTTATGGCTCCTTGGAAAATCTGGTACCTAATGAAATTATAGAGTAGGGGAAGTTCCCCCATATTGTAGGTTTTTTCTCAACAACAGTAAGCTTTCATCTATTTCTATTACAATGTATTTAAAATCAGGTCAAACTTGGTTTCCAAAACGGTCGATCCAGCATTTAACTCACAATAGCACTTACGTGTAATATTCAGGGAATTCTGCTGCTTTATTGACATACAGGACAAAGAAAACAATTGAAATCTCATTTAAAAATTGGCCTCCAAACGGGTATTCTGATGTTCGCCTGGAGGAGTATGGCATAATTTAAATGTGAGTTTTATATGCAGAGATTGAGTTTCAAAGCAAGGAATATAACTCCTCATTAAATCATCATGAATGCTTCACTTGTAAAAAGCTGCTTGCCTGAGCATTCTGTCAGTAGCTTAGTTATGTTCTGCAGCCTGACAGATGTGGAATAGTGTGCAACAATAAGACACTGATGCAGCATAAGATTACTCAGCACTTTTCTGATGGCAAAGTGCATTAACGGTAGAGTTGTCACAAAGTATCCCGAGACACAATGGAAACTACAGCTCAGAACAGTGCAAGACACATCCATCCTATGTTCTTGTGTTGTTAAATAGAAGTGGTATTTCAGGCAATTGTTTAAATGCCTCACAAGATTTAACTGGAGAAATGAGTTAATTTTTCATAGGTCAGAGAAAAGGAAAGTTTAAATTTCAAACAATATTTTCTTATTCATCAATCAAGGACATCAGCAATCATAATTGCTAATCAACTGCTTCCAGAACAGCAGGGAACAACACAATCCCCTTTGTCATAGAGTAGCTGCCACAGCAAAGCCACTGCTGTATTTCATAGGAAATACAATGCAGGGCCCTGGAAAATGTCTTTGGAAACCGGGCTACAGATCTTCCAGATACTGCTAAGACATTAAGAATCAACAGTACAAGCAGGTTGTCAGTGGGCTATTTTAAAATTTAGCAAGCCCTTCTACATAAATAATTAGGAAGAGAACCCAGTCTCCAAAAATTTAGTTTACCAAAAGAAAAAGCAGCAGTTTACACTGGCTGTGGAAACAACAGTTATAGTCCATTGCAGGTTTACTTCACAAGCTATATATCCCTCCCATAAATTGTTTGAATTGGCACTGGTTAACAACTGATTGAATTTACAACTGTACAGGTAGCAAGAAAATTTCCCACTTCAGTATTAACAAAATTGAAATTAAAATTACTCTGAGCCCGGAGCGGCCCAGAAACACTCCTCGAGTGTGAGTTTTCATTGCTTTCCCATCACATACTCGGGGTTTTTCATCCACCAGAGAACATCTCCCGTGAGTCATACGGTGTATCCATGAATCTGGAATGACACAAATTTCTTAAGTCAGGATTTCTCTTAATCTGGAATACAGTAACGGTGAAGTATCCCATACCTGTGATAAGTACCTCTCTGCAAAAAACAGAGAGAACTATTACCATTCCTTCACTGAGAAATGCTTGACTTTTACTTTCTTTCAGGCAAAAGTCACGGCTAGAAACAAGAAGTTCAGACACACAAAAAATGCACTGAAGAATAAAAAACGCAGGATAAAACCAGAAAATAAAAGCAGTCATGTTGCCATTATAGCACTACATGGTAAAACACTAAAGAAATTTAGGTCAGGAAACACATTTTGCATAGCAAACATTAGAATATAATTCTATTCCACGCATCACTCCGGGTCTACACTGCTGGAAGCACAGCTTAACAATTTATGTTGCTTATTATTTGGAAGACACCATACACAAAAAGAAAGTCAGCATTTGCTTTTCAATTAGGTACCATTCAAAAAACAAACTTCAGAATCAAAAAGCTACCAGCTACAGAAAAACATGAGTTTGGCCAGCATAACTAGAGGGGCAGCACCCTTAAGCAAAAAACACTGGGGGCTGATTTGAGAGAGACATAGCAGTAGTTAATAGAAGGGATTCAAGAAGGCTAAAACCTAATAAGCAGTGTAGCCCTCCTCAGGAAGAAAAAGGAGCTAAGTGACTTGTTTTACCTTTCACCATTTGAACTTCTGTCTTCACAAGTTCTGGTTCTTTGACAATATGTCATTTCACTCTTCTCTCTCAGGTCTGAATGTTCAGAAAGCATGACACTCTTCTTTCCAGAAGGAGGATTAGCCACAAGGATCACTCTCTCTTCCATTTTCTGTCCCATTTTTTCTGTCTTTCTTGAAGTACATTTGCATGTTCTTCCATAGAAGTATCCTGGGAGGATGAAAACTGAACATTCCTGCTCGTTGCTGTGATACTTGAAGAGTCTCCCTTCTTTTTTGCACTTTCTTTTTGACTTATCTACAAAGAGATATGAGAAAATATAATTGAGACCATCACAAAAACAATTCTTCCTTCAAAATGCAGCATCCTCATCCTACTTGACTAGCAAGGAAAATGACCACAGGAGCTCAAGTATCATTGTCCATTTCCCTACATATGTCCAGAGAAGAAGTCGTAAGTTAATGAGGCCAATTTGGTCTTAGATATATTGTAGGCAGGGAAGGGGAAAACTCTTTCATCTAACTAAAAACTAGTTGAGCATTCAGAAACTGTCATGTACAACATTTCGGACTTCAAGAGGAGCCATTAAATATCATCTAGGTCAGCAAAGTCAGAGTCTTTAATGTCAAGCAGTCACTGTACTTGAACTCTGTAACCACACTGTGACCTCTGGATTTGTCTCACATTTTGAAGTATATTAATTCCTCTGTCATGAACAAGTAGGCATCACAGGAATCTGTTAGGTCACAGGAACATAGAAGGTAGCAGTGACTTAAGCACCTTCTCCAAGGAAGTCAATAAAACACAGCTTGTCCTCAGGGCAGAGTGTACAGGCACCCAGAGGCACTGCTGGCATCTTCGGCTTTTCACTGCACTGGGGTATGTTTCCTTCCACCCAGGAACAGATCTTCCTTTGGCATGACACAGGTGTAAGAGGAATCATAGCCTGAAGGACTACGACCTTGCAATAAAGAAGAGAGAGCAAAAAGTTGTGTCCTGCGTGGTTGGTTACAAATAGTGAAACAAATCATAAAATCTTCAGCATCAAAAAAGTGTACCTCTTTCTTTATGAGATTCTTTAATTTCTTGGCAGCACTGTTCAAAGTCTTCACGTGGAATATGCAGTATCTCTCAAAGCACAAGCTCTGTGCCTAAGGAGACAATCTGAAATTTTACACTCAGAAATGTTTTCTACCAGACAATGAAACCCTTTATTTTACTTACAATGATTTTGTTCTTTTCAAAGGTAAGTTCTGAAAAGTTATCTCAGTGAATACTTTCAGCATAACAGAAAAGTTAATTATTAAAACAAAAGCTTCCATGCCCAGTTTATTTAATGCTACATCTACAAACTGGCAAGAAATGCTCTCTGTGGGTGTTTAAAATTATCTAATCCCATATCTACTGTCCACAGATGGCATTTATGAAGTTTTAAATTTTTTCCAAATTAGGGATAAAAACACATCCTCACCTCCAGGACCTTAATCTGGATTGTGCTCCAAAGTACTGCTGCAGATTAGGTCAACACCCTTTAGGAAAATCTCTGGTACTAATGCAATCTTGGAGAGAACTGCCAAGAGATCCATGGGCTGTTTAATAACAGCATTATTATCAGGTGCCCACAAACAAAATATTTGTGCTCAGACATTTGATGCAATAGCTACCAAGATTAATTATATCCATAAAGTCAAATAAAAGACTTCTTAAACCCCCAAATATTTACGAATAATCCAAAAATGCAGAAATCAAACAGTTTCTTGAAAATATAAGGGCTATTTCAGCTGGCTTTGAAGAGACAGATCAGAAGAAGGGAAAAAAAGAAGCAGGAAGGTCAGAAGCATGTGTGGGACAGAGAAGGGAACAGGCACCCAAAGTGAGATTCGTTTCACTTCCTTTCAGAAAAGCACAGCAAGGAAACCTGAGATTGTCTTTGTTGTTGGAAGCAAGAAAAAGGCTGCAGAAATTGCACTTTTGAAGCACCTGTCCTAGGCATTCTCTTTAGAATGAGATAACTGGATCCAGAGGTGATGATTTCTCTACTCAGAACATGAAAGAAGCCTAATCACAAGCTTAGATGAAGACATCTATATTTGTTTATGTTATTCACATATCAGACTCCACAAGAAGAGAAAAAGAAAGTCAGTGGATACTTAGGAGAATGGGGCTTTGCTGAAAAGCAAAAATCTTAAAACTGCTGGTGACTTTGATGTGCCCCTGGCTTAGACTTATTCAAAAAATTAAACGAGAAGTGTATAGGAGCCAAAAAAACCCCCGAAAAAACCACACAGCCTTTATGGTTCATCTCTTACTGAGGAAAGCCCCAGATAAAACTGAGAATAGAATCTGATAATTTATTTGGCAAACTGCTGCTTCTACTCCTGTTCTCACAGAAACTACTGACAGTCGATTAAAGAGCTTTAGGCTTTATTAAAACAGCATATAGGTACAGGTTATAATTACAAAGGAAGAGATCTCCCTGCTTTTCAGTGCTGTAACATGCCTACATATCCAAGCCCTGTCATGGGCAAGCTGTGCTGGTGTTTGTTGTCACTGGCACTTGGACTAGATGATCCTTCCAAGTCACTTCCAATTGAAATATTCTAAAGTTTTAAAGACTTTTTAGAAGGAACACAGGGCTTTCTATGAATACCCTAATAACAGACATTTAAGACCCTCAAGGAGTCAATAAAAAGAAAAGAAAAATTCACTTCCTGCTTCTTGGAAAATCAGAATAGTACAGTCCTAAAAACAAAGATAAACCTTCCTGGAAAGAGCACACAAACACCACGAAACACATACACAGAGAGATATTGTGAATACACACAGCTGGAATGGCACGACAGAGCAACATTAATTGACCTCCTCTGGGCCAATGGGCTTCATAAATGTCCTGGAACATCTGTTAATGACAAGTCTATGAGTCACGTCCCTTAAGTAACGCCTAAGTTCACCCAACAGATCCTCTTCCTGCTCCTCCAGCTGTTTTATTCCTTCTGTCAGCTGTCGAGGCTTAGGTGGTGGTGCTGCAGGCAGCACTTCCAAGGGATGCCAAGCTTAAATAAATCAGAACATTTTAGCCAATTGATGCAATTGCAAGCAACTGAAAAGTCTAATGCAAGCACACGAAAAATGATTGACAGAAAATTACCACCAAGCTAAACACCGTATAAGCTGTCACCTTAGGGTAGCAAAGTTTTATTTGTAGAATACCTTCACCTGCATTGTTTTTTGATGGAGGAGATTCGGCAGCCTGCTCTCATTAGCTAAGTCCCCCCCAAAAAAGTCTTCTTTCAGTACAGGTAGGCCATAGGATTTTGGAAACTTCCTTGTGATCATTATTAAACAATGCTTTTACCTAAAGCATGAGGAGAAAAGATATTTCAGACATAAGGCCACACAATTTTTTTATATTTTTTTCCGAAAAGATGAGTACCTAAATTAAACTGAATACTCACCTGGATAAGACAAGCTATGAAAAGTTATCTTCTTGGCCTTAAAAGGTTAGATTTTCAGAGTATGGCAAAATAAAATACCTTCGTTAAGAAACACCTCCTGGAGTTTAAACTCCAGGAAATAAATGTAAGATAAACCAATGAGAAAGGGGTAAGATTCACCACCCCCAGGGCTGCTTATTTTGTATTTACCTGTTTTGCTGTCCTTTAACTTGAATCTTTATGGCTGCTACAGAGGGAACAGGCACGGCTCAGCTGGTAAGTGTTGGCTTTTTGGTAAGGTGGTTTGGTTTTTTTTAAATTTTATTAACAATAATTTAAATGAGATGTCTCAAGTTGTGTGCTTCCAAGTTGTACTCTGTTTTTCCATCTCTACTAACAAAAGGTATGGACGGAATTTCAAACCTTATTTTTGAAAGCATTTATTAACAGTATAAAAACTTCTGTTACTGAGAAAAAATAATCAGAGCAGCATATTCATACTTTGAACCCCTTCTTTAAATGCACACTCTCAGATGTCTAGAAAGTTCAGCACGTTCTCTTAATGATTTTTTTTTAATGAATACAGATAAAAATTTATTTCCAAGACATCCTTCCAAAGATGTGTTTCATCAAACTGCACAGTACTTAGCACCTTTCCCTTGGTGGTTGTCCTTGTTTTGCAAGACCCTGTGGCTTCCAAGCTGTTCTGCCAGTGATCAAGTAAGATGGAAAATGCACATAAAAATATCCCCCACTTCAGGACAGAGCTTCTGTGGCAAAGGCAGCACAAACTCTCTCATACAAGCTTTGGCACCAAGAGGAAGGGAAAGACAGAGCCATTTTTACCACAGCTAAATAAGGTTCCCAGGAACTCAAGTTTCGCTAAGAGAGAATAATATGTGCCAACAAGTGTCTAGTCTTCGAGACTTCATGCGTGTTCTGTAGAAGCCATAAAAGAAATACCTGACTCAGGGAAATGTATGTATGTCTGAAATTTCTTCATTCTTTGTGAAGTTCTTCAGGGATTTAGACAGTCATACCTAAATGCCTCTGTCTTTCTGGCACTTCCTCCCCAGGTTTGAATTCATGAGTAGACTGAAGGGGACTTCTCTTTAATCTCTTTCTTGCCCCCTTAAACCCTCTGTGCTGGCCTGAAGTTAAGAAACACAGAATATGACCAACTAATGCAAAAGCTGATCAGCATTTACTTTGATTTTCCTTTCAAATGCAAATTAGATAATATACCAGGAGAGGAATAATATCTGAGCAATTATTTTAAAATACTTTTCATATCTTCTAACTCTAATACAATCATAATAGCAACTTATGGCAAATAGTTACCAAAGATGGTAATAATTTGGTCCAGTTGTTCTACCAAGAAGTCATGTGTTCTTCTCTAGCACTACAAAATGTACATGAAAACTTAAAACTGCATCAAATAAACACCACTATAAAAATTTAAATACTGAAAGATCTCTTGAAATGTTTTTATGTATGGAGGATAGTCATAAAAATATACTGACATGTAAAAACGTCTACCCATAGATTTGTAATACACATGGCACCTTAAATTAGCCTGTGTATATTTTAAAGGGATTCTATGAAAAATAAGAAATGCAGGTCACAACATTTTCTTATACTTATACTCTACAAGTACTTGAGGAACACACTGAAGAAAAATCTATCCTCGAGAGTGTTTTAATAAAGCTGATTATTTAAACAGCTGTTTGAAAAGACGTGTCAAGCTGCTCATCTGAAATGTCACATTCCCATCCTCAGGAACATCAAAACTCAGCTGTCTTTCAAGTGGGGATTTGAATGACAATAGCGACATCGAGTGGCCGTCGTTGCTAACGGCTGCCGTGTATCGGCACGACACCCGCGCTGTGGCGGTAGTGCCAATGCGCAGACAATGTGAGGAGCACACAGCGCTAAATCAGCTCACACTGCTTGTACAGCGGCTACGGAGGTGAATTCATTACAGATCGTCAGCGTGCAGTTCTAGGTTCGCAGTTTGCTCTCCTGGACAGCAGGAGAGCGAAAATCACTCAGTAGTCAGGGATTCAATGAACCACTGGTGGTTTTGGCGCTCATTGAATCATGTTCTATTATGTTGATTCTTTCTTTGCTCCCTTCCCAGTGCCCATTGCCACAGTGAGACAGGACTTATACTAAAAATTCCCTGTCTTTTTTACTTCTCTATTTTTTCATTAGTGCGTTTCATTTCTACATTTAAAAACGCTGCTTACACATTAAGGCTGTATGTAGCCTTAGCTGTGAAGGCAGACACCTTCTGGCAGTGACAAACTTCAGAAATCACTGGAACTCTTCACAGGTTTGGGTGCAGACGTGCGGCTCTTGTTCAGTGCACGTCTCAATAACACATTCCCTGCTCAAACGCACTTCCATATCATGCCCTGTATCTGCAGGCTGTGCCTTCAACAGAAGGCTCTCATCAGTATCTAGAGCTATACACTGAGGGAACATGCTAAGAGTCCAATGCAAAAAACTTTGATCTTCAGATTTCATGGAGAGAGTGGTCTTGTCCGTATGACATGTAACGGCTTCTGCACATGGTGTGAGACTTTGGAGGAACTGAGGAATAATGGAGAAAAGGAAAACCTTTTCATCATTGTAATAACAGCCCACACGGATAAGCAACCCTCTTCCCAAAGTCATGTGGTACGCACAAAATATCCTGTTTCGTTTGCGTGTTGTTTTCTTGTTCTGATGTCCCCAAGTCATTATTCCCTGATATGCTACATTGGAAATAAATTATTTCTACAGCATTTCTGTAAGAAAACTAATTGAGAGTACTAAATTAATGGATATTTACAATGGGGTTTAAGCAGGTGAAAAACATAGCAGACTTTGGTATGTACACAGGAGGCTGAGGTATCAGATGACTTCCTGCAACTGATATGATTCCAGCACAGACCTGCAGCAGTGCCCTTCCTGGAGCACCTCAGTGCACTGACAGAGATAACCAGCACGGGAGACAGGGAAGGTGGCTCTTAAGCTCCCAAAGATCATACAAAGATGTAAAAGGATGCCAGCTGGGACCAAAACATAGCCTGTTTTCACAAACAATTGGAGGAGCGGAGGATGCCCATGGAATGGGAGAATAACAAGTATCTGTTAAGCGACCCAGAATAATATTTAATGAGAATGTATAAATCTGTACATTGAGTATAAAGATCAGTTAAATAGGTAGAATAAGATGTGTTGCTAAAAAGAGATTTCAGTATGAGATTTAAATACAAAAGGATGGTTAGAAGATGTATAATTGTATCAAATTATGTGGATTATAAGCATGATGCAAAGGGTATGGAATAAGTCACGGAGATTGTACTGGATGTGGCTTGGATGGAGTCAACCTTCCCACAGCAGCTCTCAGGGCTGTGCTTTGTACCTGCAGCTAGAAAGGTGTCGGTGTCACACACGAGTGCTTTGGCTACTCCTGAGCACTGCTCCCACAGCATCAAGGCTGTCTCTCCAACATCCCCCCACAGCCCTAAAGGCCAGGAGGCTGAGGGTGGGCAAGAGGTTGGGAGAGGACAAAGCCAGGATAGCTGACTCAAGGAGATCAAGGAGATATTCCATACCAAATAACATTGTACTCAGCAACAAAACTAAGAGAAAGGAGAAGAAGGAAGAGGGGTTTATTTTCTAGAGCATCCACCATGCATACCAAGGCCCTATTTCCCAGGCGTTAGCTGGATATCACCTGCTGATGGGAGGTAGAGAACAGATCTTTTTGTTTCCCTTCGTTTCTGCGTGCAGCCTTTCCTTTTTCTTTATTAAACTGCCTTCATCTCAGCCTACGAGTTCTTCTTCATCCTGTATTCCTCCCCCGGGCCCTGCTGAGGAGGGCAGTGACAGAGCAGCTGCATGGGCACCTGGAGGCAGTCAAGGCCATCCCATCACAACTTTATACAGTGCAAAATCAGCTCTTCCCAGCCAGCTCTTCCCTGTGAGAACATTACACGGAAGTACTTCTTAAAGGTCACAGCCCAGTTATAAACCAATTTATTCTTCTATATGTGTCTTTCTAGATGTCCTGGCCATTTCCATCAATAAAGTAATTAATCATCTGTATTATTTGTCCGACACCAAAATGAGACTGCTGCAAAAGTATCCAAAAGCTCAGAAGCAGATATCTACTCAATAACAGGATAAAAAGAAAATCTCAATTTGTACTCAAAAATATACAATGACCATGTTTTTCAAAGAAGTATGGGACACTCAGACACCAGAAAAGGCTGATAATTCTTTTTTAATTGTCAGGCAGACAGAGCACATAAAAAGCAGATACTTTTAGAAGAGCAACATATGATGATATACATTCATAAGCACAGAAGTTTTCAGTGAGTTTAACACCTTACACAAGCCAACTTAAAGCTATTATCTCCTTTCTGTCAGTCCAAGTTGATGGTTTTATTAAAAAAAATTAGGCACCTAACAGTTGCATAATAAATGACTAATCAGAATACTGAAAGGTTTCTTTTTTATATCAGATGCATAAAACCCATCGTACCTGTCCTTGTCCTTGTTATTTTCTCCCTCTTTACCATCTATCCTTTGTACTCTTCAATTATCTTTGATCGATTTAGACACTATTTAAGAAAACAGAATATATCTTTTGGTTTGTTTGTGTTATTTTAAGTGCAAATACTTCTAACCCAAGTTTAAGCCTTTGAATCCTAAAGAAGTAATAACTAAAAAAATTTATTGAGTATTTTCCTACAAGAACTTTAAAGCCTTCCAGCCTTACAGAAACAGGTTAGACTCAAATTTCCAATCTCAGCTTGTCTCAGAGATTCTCACTTAACTGAAATTGAAATGAGACTAACTTCCCAATTTGACACTTAAGAAAGGTGCAACAGGAAAACAACTGTTTTAAATAGTTTAATTGTTTTAAAACGGCAATTTGTCTTCTAATTTGAAAATATAACTCCTTTTTTAGGTAGTGAAAATCTTCTATCATCAAAACAACTTGAAAGATTTTCCAGGATCAATTTCTCATGACAACAGTTCCTGGAAAGTCAGTAATCCTGACTAAATCACAGTTGTTTCCTTGCCCATGCCTCTATGCTAGAGATGAAAAGGATTCACATCCTGTGTATTTCCCCTTTTATCTTTATTTTGCCTACATGTACAGCACAACTACTACCATATAAATACCTTCAACTTGAAGATCGTGTTCTAAACTAATTTGTATTTGATGATCTTAAAAGATACTCTCCAAAAAACTTTTGAAAATTTGGCTTCAATAAATTTGCTGAGATATGAATCTATAGTAGAGCTTTTCACTTACTGAAAATATTTACACAGAAATGTATTTCCAGTTTTCCAAATCATACAAAATTTCTCTTCTTCCTTGAAGACCACAAGGTGACATGTGAAACATACAATAGTACTAACAACATACTTGAAAGAATACAGTAGAGAAGTGGTATGCAGTTCTACCAGATGACCATTACCTGAATACTCAAACAGCTTTAAGATCCAGCCTAAATCTTTTGTGGGAGTTTTCCTTTTTCAGTCCAAGTTCTTTGCATTGGAAAGGGAACAAGATCTGCAAGCCTTTTATTAATGAGGAAGGATTATTCTTTCTAATATAAAAGTATATTAAGGCATTCTAACAGGCAGTGGGGCTTGTTACCCACAGAGTGATCAGAGACAACTCCAGCAAATTTCTTCCAGGATTTTCCTGGAAGGATTTTAGCCATAAGAGCCAGATGACCATCATGCACGCAGCTGTGGTGTGTTAAATCTTCATTTTAGTGAAAAATTAATTAGGAGGCTTTATTAAACATGAAACTGTATTTTAAAATGGAAAAATATGGAATCTGGTACAGTTCTGCTACACCATGGAAGTTCTGAGCCTGCTCACGCTGATGTCTGAGTACAACAAAAAGTTTTTCACTTATCTCGCATACTTCTAAATTCAGCAGATTCAGGAGATGTAATTGGGATGCCTAAAGGACACCAAAGATGCAATGGTGTTAACTGTTAGGAGTGGTTGTTGGGGTATCATCTTCTCATGTGCTTTATCCAAGGTAATAATATTACTTTTTTGCCATTGTGAACAAAAATTGAACCATGTTGATGTGTCCAGTCTTCTGAACTGCACTCCAGAGAAACAGCCTCATTCCTCAGATCACTTCAAATGCATTCCAAACCTGATCTTTCTGCCCCATCCCAAACACAATCTCCGCCCTTCTGGGCTATTTTACCCTGTATGATGGTGAGCTGTGGTAACTCCAGGCCAGTTAAATCTTTACAGGCATTTCCTCTATTGACCAAGTGTCAATGAGGTCATGGAAGACACCCACAGAAAAGGTCCATCTGCTCCACTCTAAACACTTGGGAAAGAGCCATATTAATGACCTGCTAACACCTATGGGCATTCAGACAAATTGAACCTGTAGGAGTGTTGTACCCTGTGTGGGAGGGCTGGCAAACTGAGTCCTCACTTAATACAGGTTTTGCATTTATATTGTTCATTGAAATATTCCACCTTCATTTCTGTTTCGGTTTTTTGGTTTGGTTTGGTTTGGGGTTTTTTGGCTTTTTTTTTTTTTAGGATATTTTCTAGAATTTACCCCACCACAAACTGTTACATTTGTGATGAAAATATGTCTTACGTTATTCCCAGACGACACATGCTAATTGCTTACACAAACAGGAAGAAGGGCCACGTGTTTATGCCTGAAAAAATGATTAACAGGTTGATTCATTTTGGCTTACTATAAACTCCTTGAAACATAAGCACTGTTGCTAAAAGTCATAGACTTTCAACAGAATACTCATTAGGAATTACCTGCTCCTAAATGAACAAGAAGTAATTGCACTTACTAAAAAAATTACTGAAGCTTGGACTATCGGAATCACAGAATCTAGGCAAAATTTGACCTTGGAAGGTTTTCAAACCTGGAGCTGGAAACTGGGGCTTTTTTTGCTATTACGAATTCAGTCCTGTATGCTACTAAGTATGCTAAGTTCTTACAAGTGTTAACTCCTCATTTCATTTACAGATAGGCTGCATCTTAATTTGATTTCAAAGCACATAGGTGTTGTCAAATAAACATGCCAATTTTTCCCTTATTTAAGTGCCAACACAAACCACAAAAAAAGCAAATGCAAACGTATAACATTCCCAGCTCCCACTTTCCCACCTGGTTCTGTGCATTCACTAGATTACCTAGACCTCGCCTTGATGCCTTGTAGTTAAGTAACGAATGTTGTTCTCCTCTATGACTCTGTCATGACTGACAGCTTGACGGCTATTTGGAAAGAATTGTAGCTATTCAAGCTAGAGGACAGAGCTCCAGCACATTATGTATTCCTGGCAACTGAAATTACAGACCTAGCAGACTTGTTACACTCTAGGAGGTGCCTTGAATCATAGAATGGTTTGGGTTGGAAGGGACCTTAAAGATCACCCAGTTCCAACCCCCCTGCCATAGGCAGGGACATCTTCCACTAGACCAGGCTGCTCAGAGCCTCATCCAGCCGGGCCTTGAACACTTTCAGGGATGGGGCATCCACAACTTCTCTGGGCAGCCTGTCCCAGTGCCTCACCGCACTCACAGCAAAGAATTTTTTCTGATATCTAATCTAAGCCTACTCTCTTTCCATTTGATTCCATTTCCTCTGTAACTACATGTTCTTGTAAAAAGTCCCTCTCCATCTTTCGTGTACACTCCTTTCAGGTACTGGAAGGCTGTAAATACCCCAAAGCCTTCTCTTTTCCAGGCTAAACAAACCAAATTCCCTCGCCTTTCCTTGTGGGAGAGGTGCTCCATCCCTCTGATCATCTTGGTGGCCACCTCTGGACTCGCTCCAACAGATTCATGTCTTTACTGTGCTGGGGACCCCAGAGCTGGATGCAGCACTCCAGGTGGATCTCAGCAGAGCGGAGCTGAGGGGCAGAATCACCTCTCTTGACCTGCTGGCTTTGCATCAAATCTGCTGCACCTGTATAATAGTTTAAATTTTAAAAGAGAAAATAAAAGGAAAAAAATTTTGCTCTAATTCACTGCTGAAAGAAAATTTTTCGGCTTTCTCTCAGCTGAACTAATTTTACGGGAAACAGCAAGAACATCAGCATTTTAGACAGAAAAGCAAAATAAAGGTTAAAACCTAGAACTAGGGGGAAGGAGGAAGCTGAAGTATTTGAGGAAATACCCAGTCTAACAAATGCACATAGACTAATCCTGAACTCAGCAGACCACTGAATACCTAATACTACCTGTGCTTGTAAAGTTGGAGGTGTCAGGGAATGCTCCTAGGCCTGGAACTCATCTTCCAGCAAAATACAGTTCTGTTAGAATTCTATTAGAATAACCCCTTTTGGCTCATGAGAAACACTTCTGTCCTAAATAATCTCCATGGTTTAGGAATTAGCTAGGAACCACTCTTAACAGGCATTTCTGATGCAGATTCTCTGTTTCGGACGGATGACGGTCATCCCATGCTAGTTGTCCTTGTTGCTAAGAAAGGTAAAACACGTGTTTCCTGGATTCAGTACTTAGGAAGGAGCTGGGCTGCACCTGGCCCCAGAGAATCCCAGCCAGCACATGTTAAGAAAGGTACAGAAGAGTACCACAGTGTTGTTGTGTCTAAGAAGAACCTTTCAAAATCACCCCCTCTTTTCCTTCCTCCTCTGCCAAGCTTTTGCCTCTGCATTACTTCCACACAGAAAGCTTCACTGGGTTCATGCAAAGCCAGGGGCTAGGAAGAGGACCACCTTCATAAAGTTGCTCAGGTCCCACAAGCAAGAGGAGAAAAGAGGAAGCTCAGTGAAAATAGCAAATAAACATTGAAATGGTTCAAGTGTAGGGTGGCTTTGTTAAACTGCTAGTGCTGAAAGGAAATGTCATTTACCTTCAAAAGAGCACTAGAATTTATCTTGATATTAGACTCATGATGTGTCATCACCACATGGGCACCAACAGTAGCACAACATGGAAATAAAAATCCAGGTGACTCAGAAGCATCATACCCCAAGCGCTCCCTCCCTCCTTCCCTCCAAACTGCTAGAAAAGCTCCCAGCAGCTCAGCTCCCTGATTCAGTCAGCTGGGTAGTGTCAACATGTTGTAATAGCTGGATACAAGTACTTTCATGCAGATCTCTTAACGCAAAATTGTGTCAACAGACATCTAAAACCACGAGCAACAACTTCCAAAAGAGTTCAGATGTTCAGAAATGGCCCACCTAGAGCGTGGCACATGCTAACAAGGAAAGGTTGGTTGAGGCTGGCAGGAGAATACACAGATGATTTCAAAGGGTATTGGTTTCCATGGCTGTAGCACTCATTACTAATAGATCTGAGCAAGTGTATCATTACATTGGCAGCGTGACAGCAGGCAAAACAGCATCTCGGCCAGAATCTAAACACCTGCTGTATTATTTCAGAAAAAAATACTTGTTTCAGTAAGAACAAACACAATTGAAGAGGTTACTACCAAAGTTCTTCATTCCTGCAATGTAGATAGTACAAAATATTCAGGCAAAATATTCCTTTTAAAAAGGCTATTATATAACAAATATCCCTTATCTTTTTATTTAAAAGCTTGAAAACTCCACAAAATAAAAAGCAGAGACAAAGGCATTGTGACTACTGAATGAAAACTCATTTTCTAAAACAGGGTCTTTTATGCAGCTCCAAACATACAACCAAAATTTAGAGACTATCAAGTGTTAAGAGAAAAAAAAAAAAGCGCCTTTTCCCCAAATTTTTCAGAATAATTAATAGGTAACAGGATCTGTCATGTTTAAGTCCAACAGCAAACATATAGTATAGCTGTTTGAGATATAAAATCATCACCATGCAACCACAGCTTCTTTCAATCTGATCACCTTGTCTCGACAACAGATTCCCTCCATTGTGGAAACACAGCCCATCTGGTGAATTGCAAAAAAATACAACCAGATTTGGTGCTTAATAGCCATAAAAATGAAGGCACTAAAATATTTTGGTGGAGGGACACGACTGAAACAAACTGAAAAAAAAAAGTCTTTATATTAGTAAAGACATGAAGGTAGTGTGAATTTCTAGAAACACATACATGAATATAAAAGGGTGCACGCATATTTATGCATCAGAGGCCTGGTTTTCAGGTGGACATGCATAGGAAAAGAAAAAAAATCACCCACTCTCTTTCTGTATTTTGTACCCTCTTCTCAACATCAGCGTGAATACCTGTTTACAACAGAAATCTAAAAGCTCTTTTCAGCCTATGCTGCCCATAGGGAAGAATGTCAGAAGGCAAATACCAGCTCAGCCTGGAAAGCGTGTTTAATTCTAGTTGTTATTTTACCTCATCTTTTACAAAGATACGAGGAATGAAAAGCATTTTACAAGTCTGTATCATATGTACTGATCACACTGTAGCCGCCTTCCTAGATTTTGCAAGCTGAAGACTAAGCCCATTGCCACAGCTTTCACATTTTCAGAACCACTTTTTCCATTTTAAATTCAAGGAAATTATAGTCATTACAACACCAACCAAACCATTATGAATACTACACACACAAAAAGTATCGGCTTTGCTGGGGAATTTGCTTACCTCATTATCAGTGGGGATCTTCAGAAAATTTTTATATGAAAGGAAGAGTCAGACCCAACACTTAGGAATGAAAAAGACTATGTGGAAAATCTCACAAGTTAAAATTTCAAAGAAGTAAACCACAGGTGGCTCTTTCTCTGCCACATGCTATAAATATTGTTTCTATCATTTAGAAACAGTATTTAACAAAAATTTCAGTTTTATGGAAATTTTAATCTACCTTAGGACCTCAGCCTCGCCCCCAGGCTGCCATTAGGGTTAGGGTTAGGGTTTGGGGTGTCACAAGGACTGCAGCTCCAGGAACACTGTACCTGGAATAGGCATGACGAGGGCAGCATGGCACTGCTCCAACAGCACTGCCTCCACATCCACTTTTAGAATCACAATAATGTTCCTGGGGTTTAAGTCAGTGTACTTAACACTATAAATGTACATTAAATCAACACAGCACACAGTAACAAGATGCACAAATAATTTTTCAGTATAGTGACATCTTAATGGCAAAGAGCATAAGTATGTATTTACACAGTGGTTTTGTAATGCTTCCTGGTAATTGTCCATTGCATGTTACTTTCTTTAGGAAACAAAATCTTCCTTATATATCAAATTTAAAATTGTATGACTAATGGCACGACCAACATGGTAAATGCAGAGAGGGATATGCACAAACAGATACCCAAAACTTGCCTGTTGCAAACATTGCCTCAAGATTACACTTTTGGGAAACCACCTAGCGTGTCTAAGGGACACGGACTAACTGAAAACTGAAAGTAGAGTAAGTCACCAGTTGCTTTATGTGGTTGCTCACATGTTCATAACGCTGAAGCATTTGGAGGATATAAATCATCCAAGATACAAGAAAATTGGAAAAGCCACAAAGCTACTAAAGTGCGAGGACCTAGACAGAACTGAAAAGTTGTTGCCATGTCTTAAAATGAATGCTGTGAAATATTGAACATACTGCAGTTTGATAACTCAGGTCTTTTCCCTCATCCTCTGGTCCATATCCATTACTGGGAGAAAAGAGGAAAGGTGAAATGCCCCAGGTGCCTAGCCCCTGACCCACACACATGGAAAGGTAAGTGATTTGCTCTATTTACCTTTATTTCATCCTGTGGAACTGTCACTCCTTGTGGAAAGCTACAAACCTCTATCTTTAAATTAAATTACTTTGTTAATCTGTGAGAACTTGGCTTGGTGAACAGGCCTTGCAAAACCTTCCCGAGCAACCCTCATGCAAAGCTCTCATAAATACATCAGCGTATCAGACAGCTGGCTATGAGCAGCGGCAAGGGTGAACTTGCACTTACTGGAAGTTTCGAAATCATCTTTTTGAAACGCCGCTATCCTGAAAAATCTTCCTAGGATAAACACGGAGGAGATAAGCGAGTGCATGAGACAAAGCTTTTCTCACTTCGCTTGAGCAATGAGTTTACACCGGATGGGGCTCTGAGCAACCTGGCCTAGTGGACGGTGTGTCCTGTCCTGGCAGAGCACTTGGGACTAGATGATCTTTAAGGTCCCTTCCAACCCACGTCACTCCATGATTCTATGCAGTGAACAATTCACTGCGGCGATCTGCGCTCGGCTCTGGCATCCTGCATTATCTTTCGAGAGCAGAACTCACACACCCCGCTCGCCCCTCGGACGGAGGGGAATGCCTCCTCCTCTCCGGCGCAGGGGATGCTCCCTGGCAGGACCCCCTTCGGACGGGGGATGCTCCATCCATGGCCCGAGGGATGCGCCCCGCCACAGCGCTCCCGCGGCTCCCGAAGGGCGAGGCCGCTGTCCCGGCACAGCTCTCCAGGGCACCGCCGGCACCGCGCTCCTTCGGCTCGCTCCTCCCATCGCGGCTGCTCCGCCTTTCCCGACCCGCGAGCCGTGGGACGCTGCTTTCCGTGAGGAAGTGGCTCGTCGGTGGGGTAGGAGGAGGAGAGAGCTGCTGGCCAACCGGAGAGCAGGCGGGGGGGCGAGGCGAGGAAGCGGGGCGAGCGGAGCGGCGCTCCGGGCCCCGCTGCGCCCGGCGGAGTGCGAGCATGAGCGGCGGGGATGGCGGTGGGGGCCGGGCGGGCGCCCTCAGCTACGCCCTCCCCTCCATCCCCTCCAGCAAGCTCCCGGATTTGCGATTTATCAGCCGGGGCGCTTACGGGACCGTGTCCGCCGCCCGGCACGCCGACTGGAGGGTCCCGGTGGCCCTCAAATGCCTGCAGGGGCCGCTGCTAGACAGGTAACGGGGTGGGCAGGGGGCCGCCGGCATGGGGCATCGCCGGGGGAAGGGCAGAGCTGAACCCGCCTTTCCCTAAACCGGCCCCCAGAAAGGGGTCGAGGTGCCGGTCGAAGATGCTGGCGTGGGTTTCTGAGGTCTGTGGATCAGATCCTGGTGTTTCGGTGGGCAGCCTTGCTTTAATTCCACGGGGAAAGGGGATCCCACGAGGATGATTCAGCTTGAGCCAAGCGAAAGCACGGACCAGCCCCGGAGCTTCCTCTCTTTCGATTATTTTAAAGGGGTGGTTTTGGTTTCGGTCTCTGTCTGTGAGACACTAAGTTGTTTCTTTTGGAGGTTTCTTCTGCGCTGTGCACCTTGAGCCCTCCTCAAGGTAGGATTGACAGAGTTTGGCTTCTTGCTGGGTCTATTGGTTGCTAACCATTTTGCTGAGGTATCAGCAGGATTTAAAGTACAGTCATTACTATAGATTTGGAGTTTACATAGAGAGAGGAATATAGGGAGTATACTCTTCTATCCACTGGAGATTGTCTCTAGTTTCCAGAAGAAGCTTCTCTGAGACAGTGCAAAATTATTTTTTTTCCCCAGATTTGACAGTACTGAGAGAAGCTGATTTTAAAATAATAGGCTTGTAGGCCCCCATGTACAACTGATATTTTCTGCGTAACAATCGGGTTCCCCGTTTTCCAGGTACCCAAGTGGTAGCATGTTTATTACAGGAGCTGTCACTTCATGTAAGGGGGCAGCAAGTTGTCCTTGTTCATTCGTCTCTGTCTTATTCAATCCCCATAGTTCCAATTTTTTAACATATCAATGCAAATTTGCCTCCTCTTAGGCTGTCAGAAGCCTACCTGGCTGTAAAGCTGCCTCTGAGTCTTATCTCGGTGTCTTCAAGCTTTATTGCCTCAGGTTTCTTTGATCTGGTATTAGGCCCTTAGGTAGGATGGCTTCATTCAGAAAGGCTTCTAGTCTCGTGACCCACTATACTAGAATATAAGACAAGTTGTTTTAAGCTCTTTCGCCACTTATTACCCAGGTGTGTGTATCCACAGGCTGTATCTCTGAAATCTTGCCAGACATGGAATCTCAGTTGTGCTGTGTTTTCTGATAAATTGGGGGGAGGGGCTGGGGAAATGGGTGTTGTGGGTTTTTTTTTGGTTTGGATTTTTTTTTTAATTTAAATGTCTGCTGAAATCCCTGCTAATTGGAAATACAGCATTTATCCTCAGAACTCAGTTGGGAGAAAACACCAAATACTATTTTTAGCCTTACAAGAATTTGGATTCGTGGGACATCTAACCTGTTAAATTATGATTAAAAGGGCAGGCGAGGTAATCAAAATAATTCAGTCACCTACCATATATCACGCAAAGCCCGGAAATGCTATCAGAAGACTGAAAGCTGTAAAAAAATCTGTAATACCCAAGTCTCTGCAGCAAGTGCTTTGTTGGTTGTGTAGTAGGCAATACAAAATGCCAGCCTGTAAATGTTGTCAAGAGAAGAGATGATTAATGATTAATTCCCCAAGTGGGAAGTGTGTGCTGCACATCCCAGAATATGGTATGTGACCAGCCAAAGAGCAAAGCCAGCTGGGAAGCTGTTGTGGGAATGTACTCATTTAGGCATTACTCAGTGCCCTTCTGGTATGGAGCAGACAAAGGTGAGGTGAGTGACAGACACAGGAATAGACTTCAGTATGTCGCAATTTATTTCCCAGCTGCAGCTGAATCCCATCGAAGTGTGCCTTACTGTCTGGGAAAACCCCTAGCTTCCTCCAACCCAGTCATTTCTGGAGAGGGAGGAAGGCACAGAGTTGTGTCTTCCATCCCATGCTTTTCTCAAAGGCTGCCTTTTTACTGCTGTCATTTCCTAGAGTTTCATATAAGTCTTTTTCCATCACATAGATCAAAGGACCTTAATTTCATATCCATCTAAATTCAAAGTTTCCTGCTGTTAAGAGCCGCAGGCTTTAGTTCGCAAGGTTTCCTCTTTTCCTCATATGTATGCTGACGGCCTTTTCTTTGTGAGTGCTAAATCCACCTGGATGGATCCAGACTGCTGTGAGTACTTCGGGGTGTGCCCTGAGCTCGATGGGCACAAGCTGGCTCTCACCCCAGAGCTGTGCTGTGCATGCAGCAGGGTGCTGTGCCGAACAAATCGTGATGGGCATAGCCCTGGCCCCAGCACAGCCCTGTTGCTCCTGAGTCAGACTGGCTCACATCCAAAGGATCAATCTTAAATGTGCTGTAAATGTCCTGTATTTGAATATCCTAGTCATGTACTTGTACCTGTACCAGTCTCCACTGGTATAAGATCTAAATCCTCTTTTTGCTGAATTATGCTTCATGGTCCAACTATCCTCATTGACAACAAACCCATTTTTTTCAAGACTATATGAGATATAAGGCATACCAAATAGTTTCTATTTTTAGGGATAGAATCATACTCAAATAAAACTTGACCTCAAATCCACGTGCTGCAAGGTCTGAATTTGTAAAGATGCATCAAACCCACCTTTATGAGTTTTGAGGTAACAGAGAGGATCCACAGAGTCAAATTCAGGCATCCAAACACAATGAGGCTGGTCTGTTCCTGCTTCCTGTGCATCTAGGGAATGTTTTTTCCAGAGAGTGATTCAAAGCAAGGCCTCAGTTTGAAGGAATGATTTATGCAAAAACAAAGCATAGGTAATTGTTCCTTTCCCTTCAGAAGTTCAAAAGTGCTTTCCTTTAGCCCCTATTATTTCAGCATACATCAGAGTCCACTAAATTTAAATGGCTGGAGAATCATGAGTATTAAACTCTCCTCTCTGTAGGAGATAAATATTGGGCCTGAGTGAAAACTCAGGGTTTGAAGATGTTTAGTAAAGTAGGACAAATGCAGCTGGTTGTTACCGTTATGGTTACAAAGAACGGTGGAAGCTGGAAGTTCTGACTGTATCCTTATTTACTGGAAACATGGATGAAATGTGTGCTGGAAATAGAGAGATGGGTGTGGTACAATAAAACCAGGGAAGCTGTCTTGTCTTTGCGTTTGCAGTTTCTACTTTGTCTTACACTGTCCTGTTCTCAAAACAGCATGATGGGAGTGAAGAGGTGGTGGTACTGCACACAGGGACATAATTGACAGAGAATGTAGTGAACCCAGCATTTCCTTTGAGTTTCCTAGTACTGGTATGGTAATGTATTTTATTTGTTTGCTTGTTTTCTTTAAGCGATAGAAACCACCTTCTAAAAGAAGCAGAAATATTACACAAAGCCAGGTTTAGTTACATTCTGCCAATTTTGGGAATTTGCAACGAGCCTGAATTTCTGGGAATAGTAACAGAATACATGACAAATGGGTCATTAAACCAGCTATTGCATGGGGTAAGTGTACTTACGGTCTTTAAATACGATACCTGGCTGATTCAAGTAGATTGCCATTTCCATAATTAAGTAGTATAGTAAAGTATTTTATGTATAATATTTCACGTTAAAAGACAGTCATTATCCCTAGTAGTTTTTGGTGCTCAGATAGACCTTCTGTATCTCAAAAAGACAACTAAACTGAGCCGGCTTAGGATGTGTTAAACTTTTTCCTTTAGTGTTGTGACCTGTAACTAGCTTTATGTTGCATTGTTGCATACAATCATTTTAAAAATCTCAGTTGTTCTCTAATTAGATTCTGAAATACTTATGCTTGCTTCAGTCTGGGTTTCTGAAGTACTGCCAATACAAATATTGATTTTTTTTTCATGAATTTGAATATTTTAAAAAAATTAATTTAAGATTTTGACGTTAGTTTATAGAAGCCAAATATTGCTAATATAAGCAGGTATGAACGTTTCTAACAGATCTTCTTCTCTGAATAAGTTCTCCTGTGCTGAACTCTCAGTTGCTCTCATTAGCTTGGCCTGAACACACAGTGTTGCTCCTGCAAAGCTACTGCAGTTGAGTCTCAACAGCACTGAAGTATCTTCTCCGCCTTTAATCAATACACATCTCGTGCCTTAGAGAGCTCAACTGTGTGTTTTTCATAAAGGCATTAGTTACTAAATATAACTTTTAAGATTTCAGTTGAGTTTTCTGCATTTTTCTTGCTGTATTATTATTTATAAAGGTAGTATTTTGTGCATAATTTCAATACAGCTTTTTTGTTCCCCAGTGTCAGTTGAAGATATGATTTTTGCCATTCTTTGTGTAGGACTCATAAATTGTGGGTTGCAAGTTTCATGTAAAAGTTCATCTGTAATTCATATTTCCATATGAATGAGTAATGTAGCAAATGTTCAACATCACGTAGAGCAGTCATGAACTATTACGTGAATGCTAGCGAATGGAAACATAGCACTGCATAATTATTTTTTTAAAATAATTTTTGTTTTAACGCTAATAAGTCTTAATGCTCTGTTACAATTTTTTAAGGAGTTTGTGTAATGTGTATTTTGGAAGTTTACTGCGTGCCCAAGTCACTTTCTTCTTCTTATAAAATAAGTCTTTGTGTGTGCTGTTAGATCAGAACAGAGGATATTCTGGTTTTGTGGTTTTATCTTGGCAGAAAGATGCATATCCTGACATTCCCTGGTGCCTGAGATTCCGCATGCTTTACGAAATTGCTTTGGGAGTAAACTATTTGCACAACATGAACCCTCCATTGCTGCACCATGACTTAAAAACCCAGAACATTTTGCTGGATGATGAGTTTCATGTCAAGGTAGGGTTATTTAATTCTTGTGTTCTTCAGCATCCAGAATGAGTGAAAGTGTTTTCATTGTTGTAGAGGAGGAAGGGCAAGGTTGTGGCCGCACAGAGAGGATGTAACTGTATGGTGGACTTTTTCTTCTATCTTTGCAGACAGAACTTTGGAGTTCTTCTTTTGAACACTCTGTATGACTCAGTTGTGGATTTTATCTGTCTGAAAAGACCAGAAAGATAGAATTTGGGCTGTTTCTGCTATAGCAGTAGCTGATACTCAGTAGAGGTGACGCTCTTGTTTGTCAGCCTTCCAAGGGTAGCTACATCTGGCCCTTTCTGAGAAGGAAACAGAGAGTGTTCCTGCCTGAGATGCTCTGACAAGTTGCTTCTGATAGGCAAAAGGTCAAATTCAAATATTAATGCTCCATTTGATGCTTATCATGCAATATGGACATGTCTGTTCTGTTGGTGTAGTATAAAAACTCATAAAACATGACTGCAAAATCTTACCATGTTGGAAGGTGGCTTTTGTGAAGCTCCTTAGAACAAGCAAACATACCTGCAGAAGTATCAGTAGTTTAAAACTTTAATTCTGTCTTACAAAATATCACTGCCATGATGTGAAAAAGAGACTAAAAGTACTTCTGACAAAATGTTTAGGTGCTTCCATAATTGCAAGAGTTGTGTTTGTTGTTTCATGTTTTTTTTAAAGATCGTCTGTTTTTATAATTGATAAAATATGTTACTCAAGTAAATGGAAATAAGAGATATTTTGCACTGAATTTATACTTGAAAAGTGAACGCTTGAGTTGTTACCATAAGATGAATCTCTTTGTGAGTCCTTTGAGCAAAGATCCGCTGCTGATTTCTTCTTTCTCTGTTGCGCAGAAATTTTTCTTGGCAGCAGAATGCCTCACGTGGCTTTGTCTCCACTCACACCCTCAGCAGGTCATACTTCCTCCCACTCAATTGTACTGGTATTGCCATCTCTCGAGCTTCCTGACAAACCTGATCAGGGAACTAGTCCAAGTCATTTTTTTATCCACTCTTTTTAATCCCTAACAGCTTTAGTGTGGCCTGGTGCTCTGCCTGATCACATCTGAACAGTTTCTTTGCTGAGGCAATCGAAGGGAAGAGGTTAACTCTTGCATACCTGCCCTGCCTCCTGTAAGAAGTGTCCTTAGGGTTTTAAGTGAAGCAAGATTCTCTGAATTAGTACAGTTGACAAGAAATGCAAACAAGGTTATCGTGCATGCCAAATAGAAGAAATATTGCGTATGTATAAAAGTAACACCATTCACAGAGTGCTTCTGGCTGTCCCTGATCTACTGAATGAGCAAGAGTTAAGACCAATTACAATGAGGAAGGCTTGATGAGAGTGAGTTGTAGAGAAGAAAGGTTACTTTTCATTGTGGATTTTGATGTACGCTCTTCAGAAAGCTTGTTTCTGTTATCTTCGTTGACTTGCACTGGCTTGCACAGGCATCTTTGTTGAAAATATTTTTGCTATTATGCAAATGCTGGACAAGTGCAGAGCTGGTAGCTGGCTGATTATGTCTCTCCCATGTATGCCAGACACTGCAGCTCAGCCAGCAGGTGTATTCTGCTAAAGGTTTGTCTCTCTAGCCATAACCTGATCTGACATCTGGCACCCTGGCTTGTGGGTATCTGAGGATGTAAACTGAAGTCAGTTACTTCTGCGTGTAGACGCACTGTGTCCTGTAGAAAGGAGCAGGGCCTCAGAGTGCACAGTAAAGAAAATATTCAGCAACTTTTTGCAGCACAGAATTTCAGAATATCAAATATATTAATTCAATATAAATACGTCATAGCTTTGGAAATGAGGTGGAGTGCCCTAAAATTTTTCTGTGAGTGGAACGGCCTCAGGATATTGGCAGGCTGAGTTATGTATGGCTATTACGATTTATACTGAATTTGTTCTTTCTTCACAACCAGAGAGCTACAAGTAATCAATGATTTTTTGTTTGCTTTTTTTAACACAAGGAAGTGATTTTCTTCGTATGGCACAGCTATCTACAGCAGATTCCTCAGCCATAGTGTACATGAGTCCTTCCTTAAAAGAATAGGATAGGGCAGCGCTATAGGGACAGCATGAGTCATGACCTGAGAATGCTTTATGGACTGGAGTTGATGTTTCCTGTTGCTAGGAGAACCACATACCTTTTGTGTGTCAGGTTAAGAGCTTTGAGTGATCCCTTCTTCTGGGCATATTTCAAGAATTTCTAACAACTGTCAGCAGATAAATCCAGTTTTTCTTCTCAGAACAACTGATTTGACCTTTCCAGATTGCAGATTTTGGCATGTCCAAATGGCGTGTCATATCCATGTCGCAATCACGAAGTGAATCCTCTCTGCCAGAAGGAGGGACAATTATCTACATGCCACCTGAGGATTACAACCCCAGTCAGAAAACCAGGGCAAGTGTGAAACATGATATCTACAGGTAACTCCCATTGTTCTGTAGTGGGATTTGAAATCTGAACTCCGATTTGATTTACTGAACTTAGATTTTAACATATTCTCAGCAGTTTTATTATTTTCAGTGATAATATCATAGTTGTATAGGCAAAATTAATTGGGAAATAAAGAATTGAGCGATAGCTGGATTTAATGAGTTACTTCTTTTGTGCTGTGACAAGTGTAATGCTCCAAAATTAAGCTGAGACTACAGAAGTAGGTAGGGGAGACTGGTTTCTGTAAATGAGCGTACATATTCAGACAATGTAGGGAAAGAAGAAAGCCGTTCACACCATTGAGTGAGTGCACATACTCTTGTAATATGTATAATCAAGTAACATAATTTTCAGAATGTACTTGGGGGAAAGAAGAAAATGTATTTTTGGAAAGGAGGTAGATAAAAACAGGATAGTGGGGCTGGAGAAAGTAGTTATAAGAATCTCCTTACGGAATAATTTACTTTATGAAAGTTGTGGTAGTTTTGTGTTGGGCAGTCCTGAGTACACATAATAGAATAGTAAATTGAGTGGTGGTAACCCAAATAACAAAAGGAAATCCTCTGAGGATATTGGAGTTACTCTTGGGTGGTCTGAAATGGTTTAGAGAGCTCAGAGATTACTTGAAGGATTTTGGGAGGAATTGTCATGTGTAAAGGAAGATTGAGGAGGCATGAACTGGCCAATCACTGTGAGAGAGTCCATCACTCTGGTGCAGTCTACCACCTTGACCTTCACTGATCTCTGACATGGTTGTATCTTGGTGAGAGATGACTCAGTCTCAGAGGGTCCTGCTGACTTCCAGAGAGACCACTATTTCCCTTAATTGTTCTTTATCCTTAAGAAGCACATGAAGTTCCTTGACATTCCTGCCCAAAGAATACAGATGACAACCTACCTGCTCTCCTTACCCTTTGATGAGAAGATGTGGAGAGAAAAACATTGGAAAGAAAAAATAGTGTGTTAAGAGGAAAGAAAGGGTGACTGGCGGCTTAATGAATGGGTGGAGATGAATGACAAATGTTTGTTAGAAAGAAAATAATATTTTTGGAGGAATAGCAACCAAATGGGAGAAAATAAGAGAACACATCAATAGAAGGGTGTAGAAAACAGATAAATCAGGAAGGAAAGAGATTATGTGAGAAGAAAGAAGAGAAACTGAGACAACATTGGAAAGAGAATTGTTCAAGGCAGGAAGACATGAAGGTGCAGAGACAGTGAAGGACCACCAGAAAGACAACACAGGAGGATCTGTGCTCACAATCAGAAGGGGACGCTACAAAGCAGAATTAAGAAAGGAAAGCAGGAATAGTGTAAAGGGGAATGCTGCAGTGTTGTAGAACTGAGAAAATAATCTTTAACTGTAGAGAGATTCCAAACTGAATGAAAGATTCAATTCAATTCAATTCTTACTTGGTAGCTGTCGGATGGTACGTTTCTCTAAGGCAGTTAAATGTAACCTGTATGCAAAATTTGGTACTTCTTAGTGATGCAGGAAGGAAGCTCAGTACATTCGTACCAAGGGTGGGGAGCAAGCCTTAACAGCAACTGATCATGGTCATTATTTTCTGGAATGACACTGGCATTATAAAGATGCTTATAAGATGCTTATAAGACTTGGACTGAAAGCATGGAAATACACATTTGTCAGCACCTCGCTTGTATTCTGAAGTTATGGAAGCACTGAAGCTTTAGCCTGGATTGTCTTTTCTGAATCCGAGTAGTGGAACCAGATATTTGAATACAGTGCTGGGATTAATATTAGGACCTTTTGGGGTAAATCATGGAATAGAGCTTCATTCAGATATGGTAGAGTATGTGAGGAAAAATTGGAGAGAAGGACTGGGAATTCGATGCTGCTTTTAAATGAAATCGTCTAACCTTATTTAAATTACAAAGTTGTTTGAAGTTACTGCTTTTTAGTATATCCTGATGGCTGAAGAGAGTTAACTAGTTTACTAAAGATGGGGCAAGTTTGTGCTCACTGAACCATTCATGTTGGTGTGAACAGAAGAGAAGGTCACTGGTTTGAGTAAGCACAAGTATGTTCAATCTCCTGGCATTAGTTCTGAGTAGTCTTCCCAAGAGTCTCTTCTGGAAAGTGAATGCTGTGTGTAAGTGACATCTCTCCCTGTGGAGAAGATTGCATATGTTGAAAGCATATATGGCAGGGAGTGTGAGGAGGAAGCTGGAGTGGGCATCCCAAGTGCAACTTTGTATCTTACCTGTCTCTGTGACACTGTGTTGTCCTCCCTGCTCATACCCAGCTTCCCTTGAGAATGTCAGGGAGTGTCAGTCCTGACCCTGACCTGAGAAGGTGCCAGAGTATTGCAGTTAGGACAGAGCAGTTGGCTGTCTGGGGCTCACTTTAATTTGCGTGCTGAGATTGAAACTCCGTGTACGTAATTCACAACGTATTAGCAGAGCCAGGTTGATACAGATTTGGAATAGGAGTTTATATGCCATGGATCTTTTCTGTACTTAATCGTATTAACTAGTTCTAGCTGAAGTCACCCTCTAGTTTTCATATATTCATGTCATCATTTTAGCTAGCTATAGTCAGTCCCTTGTGTGCTTGCAGGACCATTTTACCAGACTGTTTCAAATAAAATATAAAGCTGAGCATATTGTGTTATTAAGTGTTGGCAATCTAACATAACACCTTCTGTACTTTTTATACTGTAAACAGTTATGCAGTTATCACGTGGGAAGTGATGTCAAGGAAACAGCCATTTGCAGGTGAGGCCATGTCTTCTGTTAATTTATTTTTCCTGCCTTACCTACAGGTTAAAGCTGAAACCTGGGGACTTCATTTTAGGGGTTACTTTCTAATAATTCAACTTGTAAGCTTGTTGAAGAACACTTTGAAATACTTTTCAAATTAGACTCTTTTTTAATATCTTCTTTTTTTATTACAATGTTGTTTCATAAATTAAGAATACTTTTTCATTAATTAAAAAAGAAACATAACCTTATTTTGATGAGCTATAAATTCTATGTCTACAAACCGAATTACTCCTCCTACGTAGTAAGCTCTTTATTTTGCATATATTTCTAATGACTTCACAATGTCTGTTTTGACAGAAGTTATAAACCCCTTGCAGATAATGTACAGCGTGTCACAAGGAAAGCGACTAGACTTGAGTGAAGGAAGTCTGTCAATGGACATTCCTCATCGAGGGCTTATCATAAGATTGATGGAAAGTGGATGGGCACAAAACCCAGATGAAAGACCATCATTCTTAAGTGAGTTTACCTTGCATCGTGAGGTTTTTAAACTGCCAGATTTCTGGTGAATGTGGTACTTACAGAGCAAGGTTATAGTCACGAAAGGGAAGTGTTAAAGATGTGAGGAGGTATATGTGCTCGGTCTTGTTGGTTATGACAAGGTGCTTGGCTGCTTCCTTCATGTCTGTAAACAAACTTTCATGAATGGAATTATGTGTGTGCCATAAAACCAGGTTGGTTGTTGGAGTCTTTTGCATTTACCATCTCTTAATTTACCTGTAAAAAAGCAGCATGCTTTGTTTAACTACTTGTGTTTGGAGTTTTTTTGTTTATTGTTGAAGATAATTTGGGGTTTTTAAGATGGGATGGGAGAAGTGAAGTATAAAATGAGTGCAGTATAAAATGAGTACTATGGGATTTATGAGCACACAACCAACACCAATGAACCACTGCATCAGATAAGTTGTAGTGACTTCAACTTGTATTTGCATCTCCGTGTAAATCTTTCACTGATACTTTATCTTTTATTGATCCATCTCCTTTATCAAGCAAGAGCTGGACTTTTTTTTTCCAAGCAAGGAAATGTATCTAAATACAAGATTTTCTAAAATCAAAAAGAATAGACACATCATGTTATTTCCATGTGCATTCTTGTTTTCCTATGCCAATTAACAAAAAAAAAAGCAATATAAGAGTATGTTCACACTGAAGGGAAAATTATCTGGGCTATGTACTACAGTGTGAGCTCACTTGGATTTTCTTCTTAGTGCCATGTCTGTAGTAAGATGGTCTTTAAAAAAAATGCATTGCTTTTGCCTCTACTTTACTATCATAAAAAGAAAGAAGAAGTTGCAAAACTGTTGTTAAAAAATTGAGGGAAGTAAAGCTCACTGATGGGGAACTTAAGCAATTACCATAGCACAGGGACATTGACACAGACACACCATCGTAAAAGCACCCCAACCCCCTTTTTGTTAAATAAGCTTTAAACAGAAAAGCTCAGCTAAGCTGTCTGTTCCTCTTACAAGGAGAGGATAAAGACTGCCTATCACCATCTTTCTGCATGTACTTGGAGTGTGTACCTACAATTTAAGTACAGTCAACAAAAATTGACAATGCTAGTATTTCAGTGTGGAAAATGGCCTGCCAAACCTGTAAAACTCCCAGTGTTAAATGTATGTCTTGAAGATGCTATTGTAAAAAAAAGTTCATATGGAAGAATAGTGGCAAAATTATAATTCAAAATAAAAATATGTTACTAAGGATGCCATGTGATGAGTTGCTAGTATGGTAAATTAGTTTTGCTGAATCAGTGGAGTTCACAGAAAAGCAGTACAATTGTGATATGCTGTCATCCTTTCCTGTTGTATTTGAGCACCGTTTCAAAGACATATTTTTATAATATAATCATCTCAAAATGTGAAATATTTAGTATTATAAACTTCTAAGCACTGGAAAACAAGGGAGCATAGCGCAGGTGGTTGCTGGCTTATTGGACTGTCGTGTGCCTCCCTGTGTGAGCAACGATTTTAACTTCTCTGACCTGCTGCATTTGGTGAGAGTGAGCCCAGTGTCATTTGGTTTCACTGGCTGTGACAGGTCAGTGCCTTGAGTACCCCATCTTCTCCGGCCCTTCCTCACACCTTAAGCTTGTATTCTGGATATTGCTGTGTTGGAGGTGTGTTTATTTATTTTTCTGGTATAAATCTTGAACACTTCCTCTGGAGTGGGAAGACAGCAACCCACTCTGAGGTCTTACAGTGTTCAGTCCCATTCAGCTAATCAGGCTTGATGGGTCTGCCTGAAAACACAGCAAACTCACCAATCTCTCCATTCCATGAATGCGAGACTTGCAGTTCAGCCCAGCCCTGGATCTCTTTTGACACGCAGTGGTCGAGTGGCCAGATCAAATCAGGGTTTCTTTTGGTGGTGTGAACTGTTCTAACAGAAGCAAGCAGCTTTTTAGCAGCATAAGTGGTTTGATGCGTGTCAATAGACAAATTATTTTTGTAAATGTAAGAAAGACACTTTAGTAAAATGACACCTTGATTTCCACTTCAAACCATTCACCAAGTACTCTTCCCTTGTTTAGAATGCTTAATAGACCTGGAGCCAGTTCTGCGAACATTTGATGAAATAGCTATGCTGGAAGCAGTAATTCTGTTGAGGAGGTCAAAGGTAAGTATCTTTTGTTACAGTCATGAGTTGGTCAAATAAGTTGGTAACTTTCACTTGCTAAAAGAAGTGTCATCTCCTTTGTCATTTCTCCTCAGTCTCCTTTGTCTAATCTTGTATCTGGTTGAAATGTGCGTTTGTACGGGGCTGTCATCTCGTCTTATAGCAGAAATTTAATACAGGTAAATATTTCTCTTCCAGTCACTACATGAATCACAATGTATTTACAAGAGTGGAAAGAAAGCAAATGTGGAACAGATATCTCTAAATATACCTCTGAATCCCGAGAAGGTAAATACTTTACCTGTTGCATTTGGTGTTCGGCATCCTGAGAGCTTAAAGGTTAACTTGGTAAGGGAAGTTACTCAGCACTTTACTTTCATGTGCAGTCAGGAAAGGCATAAAATGCATTCCTTGAGCCAGGGTGTAACAAATGCAAAGCCATATATGTGAAGATAGTAAAGGGTGGGTATGCAGAAATTAGAAGGGCATCTAAATACAGGAAAGCTCTAAATATGGCATGAAGCTGTGCCAGAGGAGGTTTAGATTGGGTATTAGGAAAAGGGTGACGAGGCACTGGAACAGGCTCTCCAGGGAAGTCACAGTACCAAGCCCAGCAGAGTTTAAGAAGTGTTTGGACAATGCTCTCAGGCACATGGTGTGACTCTTGGGGTGGTCCTGTGCAGGGCCAGCAGGTGGACTTGATGATCCTTGTGGGTCTCTTCCCACTCCGCGTATTCTGTGAGTCTGTGATGCCCTCAAGGAGGAATGCAGCACACAATGCGTGCCAATAGTAAGAGATTGTCTACTGCTCCCTTACACCTCTACAGAGCTTGCTCATATAGGGTCATATAGATTTGCAGTTATATTTTGATTCTTAATGCTGCTGCTTTTGGTTCATACTTGTATGCAAAATTGCTGTCATCTTTAGAAAAACACAAGTATTATGATTATATAATTTCTTCTGATTTACCATATTTTAATTGTGCTGTCTATTGAGCATTTAGATAGCAGGTCAAACACGGTGACGGGAAGGTTCTCTGTAAAAAATTTCAGCTTCATATTTGTTTAATGTGCCTGTTCAATATACAACTGGATTTCTTTCAGCCAGCATATTCTAGCTCCATACAGTGTGATCCACTTCCCCTTCGGAGCATCTCTCCAGATACATCAAAACTCAAGTCTATTCCCCAGTGTAATATCCTCTCATCAGGTGAGATACTCTTGACTTTGTGTAAATTTAAGTTGCCATTGCAGCTTTACATTCCCACTGTGACATTGCATTTGTGTAGTAGAAAGTTGGGTCTCTCTGTGTCAGAAAAAAATGTCTTTTGTAAACTTTGTGCTCTGGGTAAAAAACTAGCATTTTTAAGCTCTGTTTTTCTGTCCCTGTCACGTGAGAAATCTCTACTGCTCACAGGTTGAGTTTTCCTGCTCAGAGTTGTGAGTGCAGAGGTAACATTTACTTGTCCCTTCAGACTCTTGGCAGTTTCGTTAACTGCTTTTTTTTTTCTTTAATTTGTGAACTACTTCTGAATATAAAAAGGCTACACATTTTAAGGCATTCTAGAAGCTGAGTAAACTCAGAGTTTCCAGTACAGCCCGACCTCTAGATCATTTTGAATTCAATAAATAAAAATGGTTTTAATAGATTGCTTTGCAAAAGTATATGCACAGACCTTTTGTAGCTGTCCCCTTTTATGAATAAAAGTTGGCAAAATTCCCTGAGAAAACTCAATTTTGAGGTTTTGCTGACGTCAGAAGCCAGAAAAATGCAGTGGGACCCAGGTGGAATAGAAATACATTGTGAAACTAAAACTGCGTTTAAGTTTCTTCCCTTGATGGAATGCAAGCATATTTCAAAAAAATGGAGTGTCCTCTGGCATTTCAGGGACCAGGAGTATGAAAGCAGACAAGACTATTGACTTCACTGCTATAAAATAAGGACATGAAAAAGTATTCTGAGGTACTGCAAAACCAGACATACTCTGGTAGGAGAGCACAGGCAGTTTCTTTTTCAGCTCCTGTTTGAACACATACACAATTTTGAACTTCTACTCAGTGTACTAGAAAGATGTAAATACAGGAGGAATTTGGGAAAATGAATTATGAGAGGCTTAAGGACTTTCAGTTACTGGAGAAAATGGCAGAAAGCGAGTGCAGGGTGCTTTGGCTGGACCTCAACTGGAGCATTTATCTATACAGCATAAAAACCTGAGAGATGAAGAGTAACTCGTATTTACCTAGCTTAATAAGTATGTTGTGATGAATTTTAGAACATGGAGTATTAGTTTGAACATGGAGCGCGGACTGTAAGTGTAATCACGTAAGATAATGATAAATGTCAGCCTTTCTTGCTGCTGGTTCCTGTTATAAATTGTTGTGTCTGCCTATGGAGGGCATCAATGAAAATTTGTTGGTACAATTAATCTGACTGGTCAGCTGGTGGTTCTTTTATAGAGTCATTGCTTAGACTTTATTGTGTTTATGTATAGATACTGTAAGGCTTGTGAAAATAGTGCCTACAAAACCCTACTGCAGAAGTGTTTGTTATTACTTTGCCAATAGCTGTATCAGGTAGTGTTGTAGTGGGAAGCAAGACTGATATTCCTCTTGCTTTTCAAAGTCAGATGCAATTGTTTCAGGTGAAAATTCTATTCCAGGTAGCTGTTAGCAAGAGAGGAGTTTGGCATGGCACCAAGGCAGAAGTTAATGACTATAGATTCTAGCTGAGTTGTTTTTTCCATCAGTACAACTAGAATACTTTTTCAGAAAATTGCTTCTTCAGAGTTAAGACTTTTCTTCTAGCCTTTAGCCTTTCTTTTCATCTTTCCTTTTTTTTCCCCTTCCCTAGCGAGCTTTTCTTGGTTATTTCTTGAAACACCTCTTTTCCCTCTCCCCATTTCATTTCTGATACAGAGAGTGATCCTTTAATATACTTTGTTTTGCTAGATGAACAGGATGCACTCTTTTGAAACCCCTTTGTGAAATAAACTTCTTTATTCTCCTCATATCCTAACTAGTCTTCTGGGTGCATGTTCTAACTTAAGTCATTGAACTAAGGCTGCTTAGTATTATGAAAGACATGACAGACATTTTTTTGTCTACAAAATCCCCTTTACATAGTATACCTTAGAATTTTATTTTTTCTTTCTCACAAGGTCCTTCATTACAGAATAATCTACTGAGGGGTTGTTTTTATTCCTCATCTCACTTCCAGTCCTTAGCCCCAGCTTGAAACAGAAAGTCTCGATCTCATATTTTTCCTTCTGAATTTCCACTTCTGTTACTCAGGTCTTCTAGGTCACCGAGGTTCTTTTTGAGTATCTTGAGTCAACCTGGTTTTTTTCTGAGTAACATCTGAATAACTCTCATTAGCATTTTTTTTTTGAGGGAACTGGGGTTGTTTAGCCTGGAGAAAAGGAGGTTCAGAGGAGACCTTGTTGCTCTCTGCAACTACCTGAGAGGAGATTGTGGCCAGGTGTGGGCCTCTTACCTGACAAGCAATAGCAGCAAGCAACAGGATGAGGGGAAATGGCCTTGAGTTGTGCCAGGGGAGGTTCAGATTGGACATTAGGAAAAATTTCTTCATGGGAAGAGTTGTCAAGCATGGGAACAGGCTGCCCAGGCTGCTGGTTGAGTCACCAGCCCTGGAGGTATTTAAAAGATGTGTAGACGTGGCACTTCAAGACCTGGTGTAGTGGTGGACTTGGCAGCGCTGGACTCAGTGATCTCAAAGGTCTTTCCAACTGAAACGACTGTGTGATTTTGTGATTGTATTTTTTATGCTCTGGTCACTGGTCTAGGTTATTTCCTCATACCAGTACAACCCCGCTACTTTTGTCTTTATGTTATTAAATTAAATACGTGTGCCTAAAAATGTGTAACAATCTATCGCAGCACAGCTGCTTGAAATGCTTTTCTGAAATGATCTTTCACTCACAGTGGTTGTCTCCTAATCCCTTTTTTTCATGCAGTAGATAATATCTGCTGCTTCACACTACATAGCTCTGCCCAAATTTCTCTCTTGTTCATGAAATAAAATACTAGTTACTATGAGTTCTAGTCTACCATTTTTAAAATACTGAGAATGGAGTTTATTCCACATTCTCCTATTTCTGCTCTGTGTACTTACATATTCTTCTACAGATCAACAAAGAGCTGGGAATACGCCTTCAGATTTCCCCATTGGAAATCTGAGGTGATCTCGAGGTGATCTCGAGTTGTCCATGGGGCTACCTCGTTGTGCCTCTAGATGCTCACTTGAATTCTTGCATCTGTGGTTCTTAGTTAACATCTTAGTTATCGTGTCTTTATCAAAGGATACTGTGAAAGTCTAATCAGAGCTATTTACAGAGTTAGGCACATGTCCTGTAGTTTGTTTCTCATCAGCTGTTTGTTATCTCTTCCTTGAGTCATTCCTACTGCTGCTTTCATAACTGTCATCCTTTCATACTATAAACAATCCTAAAACTAGAAACTGTCAAACTTCCCACCTGATAGAAATCCTTTTTACTTTGCAAAAGTTTACATGAAGCTTTCCTGAAGTCATTTCCTGTTTTGATGAACTACAAAAAGCTTCCATTGGCGTCCCACTGAATGTTAAATTCTCCCAATGCTCTTCATGTCCTTTTCCCCCACCTGAATCTTTATTTTAATATTTTCACCTTTGTTACACTGCAAACTTCATCAAAATTAATTAGTCTGCTTTCCTGCTGACTTCTAGTTACCTCTCCAAACACTAAAAGGATTTATTTTGTTCTTCTGGTCCCTACAAAAATTTTCTGTCAAACGGAGCTTTTCCATTAAAGTTCACATCTACCAGATTTATACCCCCAGTATTTCTTTAGAATAAAGCAGGACCCCAAACCCATAATCAGGCTCTGGTAAAATATAAGGGACATAAATGTACTCAGAATTTGAGTATAAGGACTAATTTGTTCTATATCATGTGAAAGTAGTTGGTTTATGACTTCTTTAGTGGGACTGCTCTAAATAGTCTCTGATGGCTATATTTTATTTGAACACAGAAGTAAAACAGCTTGTTCTTTTTCTTTTCCTCCTTTTTTTTCCCTAAGACGGAAATTCTGGGTGTCTACACTCTGTCAGCAGCCAGAGCACAGATGGAAACCTCTCTGTAACTCAGAGTGCCAAACTCCTTGTGCATCCATACAGTGCTGTTCTCTCATCTGACAAGAGTATTTCAGATGCTTCGAGTTCTTCATCCTGTGTGCTGCAGTCATCACCCATTCCTTCAGGTACAGCAAACACTCTTTGATTCTAAGACCCACAATAAATGTTCTAACATTGAATATATGTCTGTGTGAAATGGAAACTGGAACTGTTATTCACCTGCAAAATGAGAACGAAACATCTGCAAGTTAAGAATGCAAAATTAAGTAATTCTGTCCTTGTAGACTTTTATTACAAAGTAAGCAAAACCAGCGTAAAATGTGACCAAGTACAGGTACCTGTAGCTACTAGCTTTTTTTCTCTCCTCTTAATCAAATTCCTGCTGCCATGGGTCTTCTTTATCGCATTCCCTCTGCTCATGTTATTTCTCCTATCTCATACTGCTGTAGCAGTGCTACAGTCCAGCAGAACAGGAGAAAAACTTAGCTCGAGCTTAGTCACCATGTTGCCTGTCACTTCTCACTTTTTAGGCTTTTCAGTCTTCCGTTTCCTAATGGTGGGGCAGGGAGAAGCAGCAGCTGTGTCAGTATCTCACCTGTAATGGTCCTCTTTGTTAGTTGAGACCCCACTACATTATATTCTTATGCATCAAATAACTGTTAAAAGTTAACACAAAAGTTAACAAAAAGAAACTTTATTGATAAATTATTCAGAAATATTTTTTGAGGGGTCACACAATAACATGGAACTTTATAAAGATCTACTGCATCATCCCTCTTCTGGAAATGTGAGAATCAGCACCTTTTTCACTGTGTGAAACCTCATCTGAGAAAAATACCAGGAAACGACAGGGATGTTTTCAGTAATCGTCAATAAAAATCCCCCTGGAAAGTGAATTTACCACCTGTCTCTTTTTAGTACCAGGTCGGGTTGAACACTGGAACAGGTTGCCCATGGAGGCTGCAGAAGTACCATCACTTGGAGATGCTCAAAATTCAGCTGGACAAGGCCCTGAGCAACCTGAGTTATCCTTGAAGTTGGCCCAGCTTTGAGCATTACACCAGATGACCTCCTTGAGGGTCCCTTCCATCCTAAATTATTCTGTGATTCAGATAGAACAAATACTCTAACCGCCAAATTTGTCAAATTGGAACATTTTAACAGCTTTTTCTCAGCTTGTTCTTTGTTCTGTGGCAGTATTTATTGACAGACAGTTACAATCCCTTCCTTTTTTCTAATCCTTTCCAATCTCAGATTTTGTATTGGAATCCATACAACAGAATGTAGCTCATCAGTGGATCCAAAGCAAAAGAGAAGAAATCATTGATCAGATGACTGAAGCATGTTTGAATCAATCACTGGATGCTCTTCTATCAAGATTTTTACTCATGAAAGAAGATTATGAACTGATAAGCACCAAACCTACAAGGACATCAAAAGTACGACAACTGCTTGATACTTCAGACAGCCAAGGAGAGGAATTTGCCAGAATTATAGTACAAAAGTTGAAAGATAACAAACAGCTAGGACTTCAGCCTTACCCAGACATCGTATCTAGTTCTCAAAGACTGCATCTTTAAATTTGTTCTTTCTTTATGAAATCATGTGAATATTTCTTACAACATGGTTCTTGTTTCTATATAGTATTTTGTATATGTGCAGCTTTGTCTTTATTGTGCCTTTTTAGAGTCTCAGAAATGGCCCTGAGTTCATCCAGCCTGCATCTGGTGAGTGACCAATTAGTAAGTTGGAGTGCAATCATAAAGCCAAACACTTGATGGTCGTTGACTCATTTTGTAAAAGTATTTTGTTTATACATGACAAAGAAAAACATTAAAGGTTTATCATTTTACATATTTGCTGTTTATACACATCCTTTCCTTTCACCTCACAGGATTAAGACAACTCAATGTGGCGTGTTTGTTTTTCTCCTTCCATCTGCTCTTTCCCACAGAGGAGGGAAAAAAAATCTAGGTGCTCTATTCCAGGGCTATTCTGCTGTGTTTATAATAAACTTTCTCCCTTAAACCATGCTAGTGTACATACGGGAGAAGAGTGGTAGGTGGGAGGAAGTTTACATTGCGTCTTTACAGGACTTTGTATTGTTTTGTTTTGGGGTTTTTTCCCATTTCGTTGCCAGAGCAAGTGCCTCAGACCACTGTGTAAGAAGAATATTAGTCCAGAGAGGAGCCCAAGATGACATTGTGCTTGTCATCTTTGTTCTGCTCAGAAGTGATACAGTAGAAAGGCTGCAGCTATAGAATTTTACATTGCGTGGTTATAACCACTTCAGCTGTTCTTGAAATCATAGTGGGATGAGATCCAGAAAGAACTTACATAAGGGCATCCTCAGTCAATACCTCTTTAACATTTCCTTGGTCATCTGCCATGCCTTTGTCATCTGCCATAAATACCTTTCGTGTCATGTTGCTGGATCAAACTTCTAACTTGATTTTATTTTTGGTATTTATATAATGAACGGCAGTTGGATCTGTACAAAGATCCACCATGCCCTGCCTTGCCATGCTGGAAGTAATGTGCAGGGGTCTCTTCTGCTGTGACGTGCCTTGACCTTCTCCAGGTAACACCTCTGCTGTCCTTTTTTGTCTGAAGGATGGTGCTAACATGTCGAGGCACGCATGGGGCCACCTGAGAGGAAAAGGTATGTGGTATTTTTTTCAGTTCATTTCACAAGGCCTTAGTGGCTTTATCTAGGTGACTTCAAGACTAGTCAAAAAATTACTGGTCTTAATTTGTCAGAACACAGCACAGGCAAATTATTTTTGCAGGCACTAATAAATAATTACAATTTCTGCTCAGACTGTCTAAATTTGGGAAAATCCAAACTCCACATAGAAGAATGGTGAAATCTACCTAAATTACCGTATAAAAAGGAGCAGATAAATGAAAAATCCTAAGTGATCGCTGTTTCAAAACCTATGGAGATGTGAGATCTGCCCCATTTCAATGATTCAAGTTTCAGTGTGGTCATTACTAGCTGCAACAGCTTACTTTTTAAAATATCTTTATGATTTTGTGAACTGAATCACAAGAATACAATGTATAGTTTATTGGATAGGAGGGGTTTAAAATTGTTTTTAATAAAGTAAGTTTTTGTCATAAACTGGGTACTTGCCTTTTATCCTGCTTCTCTCTGGAGGCTGTAAAATTCAAGTTAGATGGCTGAAACCAGGACCGTGGTGTAATGAATGGCTATGCTTTTTCTAGAGCAGACCTAATGATATTGAGCAGGGAGAAATCTGAGGAAAGGTGCCAGCCATGCCAGTGGGAGTTTGGTGCCAGAACTATGTGTTTCACTGCACATCACATTTTAAGCCACATCTGTTGATTATTACTGGTGCTTCAAAAAAGATTTGTGTCATGCAGGGTAGCAAAGTAACATTTCTTCGGTGTGTGTCCAAAATTCATCATGTATTAGGAACTTTCCTGAGGACTCACTGTAAGACACCTATGTGAGGGAAAAGAGCATCCTGCTGGTTTCAAAGTCTCCCTGCTGACTCTTGCCTGTCAGTACAGAACTAGCTTGGAGTCCCTTGATTACAATGATCAATGTGGCCTATGGAGTCACATTCAGGAATGGTGCTGCCAGAGTGCTGCAATCACTATGGGCTGCTCTTCTTCATGTGCCGTCACCCAGGGGTGGCACAGCTACAGGAAAAGTAATTTTCTACCCCCAGCCCTGAATATGCCCACATCTGTAATGCCACGAGCATTCTAGCCAAAGCCCAGCCCTCCAAGGAAACCCTGAGGCCACTCAGCATTATCTGAGGCCTATCTCTCTCCTCTTTCCTTGGACCCTGAGCCTGCCTCCATGATGGAGTACAATCATAGAATAGTTCAGGTTAGAAGGGACCTCTAAGGGTCAGCTAATCCAGCCCTTCTGCCGTGGTCAGGGACACCTTCAACTAGATCAGGTTGCTCAGAGCCCTGTCCAGGATTATCTTGAATGTTTCCAGGGCATCAGACATTACCACTCTGGGCAACATCAACCTGCCCTCTCCACCGTGTTAGGCACTCACAGATTTCCTTGAGTGAAAGCGGGGAGGGGGCAGCCACAGTTGGGGCTTGAGGGATACAGACAAGGGCATAAGGAGAATGATTTGGGGTAGGCATGGGGAAAGAGAGGTGGAGGTTGTGTGCTTCGCCATGCAGAGTGAAGGGTGCGTGTAGGTGACAGACGTGAAAGTCAGTATGAGCAAAGTCTTACACTTCTGTTGTTTTACAGTCGTTTTAACAGTATTTTGTACATTCCTCACTTCTTCATCACAATTCCTAATATATTTTTCTGCTTTTTCACTCCAAGGGGAAATGCTGCTGATGTTTCAGACTGACAGTAACATCTTTTCTCTGAGTTGTAACAGCTCACTGAAAGCCTTTCAAAATACGCAGGTAGAAGTGCACGTCTTTTTACGTGTACACGGGGGAAAATAGAAACATAGGACTACACATATTATTTTGCGTTTGTTGGCATTAGATTTTGTATGGTATTTTACCACCTAGTCACTTAGTGTCACCTAGTCACTCATGTTCTGCTCCCATACCTGAAGTTAACATGGTTGGAAGAAGTTTGTTGGTCTGTGAGCTGTGTTCTGTCCTGCATCAACTTCATGGCAAAGTAAGTAAAGACCTGATTTACCAAGATGACACAAATGGTGGCCTTTGTTTGTCATTCAGAGTCTTGCAGCTGATGGTAGAGGGTGTTTGGCAGCATGTTTTCAATCAGGATTCAGCCTAAGTGCATCTGTTGTAGGTGAGGACTGTAGGGGCCTGCCTGTGCTGGCTGAGGCACACAGAGGGCAGAGTTAAGGAACAGGAGGAAGCAGAGGACTTGGCAGGGGTACCAGTGAGCTGTTTGCTGCAGCTGAGCAGTGGTATGAATGAAGAGGGCTCTGGAAATAATTGAAGTAGTCTTGTTTCCAGTGCAGAGTATGAAAAGCCTTCCTGAGCAGTAATGGAGGTGTGGGCAAGAAACCAGAAAATGCCACAGGTTTTTTCAGGCAAGCATGCCTTACTTTGCTGTTCCATAAGGAAATATGTGTTTATATGTAACTGAGACACACAGAAGAATTACTGTGAACAGTAAGTTGGTACAGGAGAAGCCTCACTGCGAGCATTCTTGTCAAATCCTGAAATACTGTAAAAATGAATAAGGAAAATTGTTACAAAGGCAGTCACATTCTCTCTTCCTTACATTATCCATCCTGCTTACTTAAAATGCAAGATTAACCGTAATCTTCCTTGGCAAAGGAACTAGATTTTGTGTTTACAGAATAAATGTTCAAGAAAAATCCTTTTCATGCACAGCGGATGCTTTATGATTGCTCAATGTTGATTTATGTGCTGTTTCTGTAAATCTATGGCAAATGTCCAGTGGTGTGTAACCATGAGGGTCAGACCAATAGAAATATGGGAGGCATTAATGAAGAAAAGGCTCTGTTTCATGTTCCAACATGCAGCTTCTACAGACTTGAAACAAAGGGCTGAGGCTGGCTCAGGAGGGGGATATATGGACAATGTAAAGGTGATCTGATAACAGAGTCCCTCGGTATAACACACAATCAGAAAACCAGTTTGGTGCCCCGAATCAGAAACAGGACAAACTCAAGTTCAAATTTCAGAGTGAAAGTAATTATGCATTCTTGCAAATATGCATCCTGGGCTTCAGGCTATAGTTTGTTGACACTGCCCTGGCAGAAGAAAAAGGCTTTAAGACGACAGAGGCACCAATTAAGGAACATGGTGCTCAGCCTCTCTGTTTGTCCAACAAGGAACAACATCCCTGCAAAACAATCCTGTTGCCAAAATGCTTCTTGTTACGTTAGAATGTTCGTAAGCACAAACTTGCAGGCAGCTGGAATTGTGCAATCTTTTCAGGCAGACTTAGAGAGCTCGCATCCTTCATAGATAAAACAGCTTGAGAGCTGTTTATTCAAAGAATTTGTCCTACACCTGCTTTGAATAGGGTTTTTAAAAAGCAGAGCCATTTCTGTGTAAACATTAACTGTACACCTGTCTCAGTCTATCACTAAAAGCATGTTTGTACAAGATGTTACTTTAAAATGAAGAAATAGGAGGAGCACTGGCTTATAAAAGAAAGATTTGTGTTGTTTTTATTATTCCTTTTGGTCACCGTGGGTTACAGAATGGAACGTGCAACATGATTCTATGCTCCTGCTTGTTTTCTGGTTGGACTGCCGAGGCGTATTGGAGGGATATCTGTGCTTGGATTCAAATGTTTTACTTTCCTGTGTGGATTAGTGGTCCAGTCTGATGAAGTGCTGTTATCTGGTGCCTCAGCTGTAGTGACAAGACTCTTGACCTGCTGGATCAGCTCCTTCCCGATGCCCTTTGGCACGTGAGTACATCATTCTTCACGGAAAACAAAAATCCCAAGTTAGTACTCTTGCATTCATTAACTTTTCCCTCTGCCCGGAAGATTTTATTTTCTGGATGTTTACTTGTTTCAGTAGATATCACGCTGTATACCATCCTGGCTTTGCTAAAGGACGTCATAGGACAACCTATTATTTCAGAAGACTAAGTGGATACATTGGGTAAATAATTTCTTTCTTTGCTTATTTTTATCTTAGATTTTTTTTAAAGCTTACCGAATTAAAATAAGATCTTACCACCAGATCAGCCTGTTTTGTGTCTCATGCATCATGTCATAAATTATTATAAAAGCCACAGATCTATAATTCTGAAGATAAGAAAAATAATTGAGTTGATAAATATTTAACAATGCATCGATTAAACTTAGAAGAAAATTGGAAAAAAAAACCCAGAAAAACATTTGGTTGTTTGAAATTAAATAATACCTATGATTTTCTGTTAACAGCCACTCTTTACTAGTCTATACCCTCTGAAAGTGTTTCTGATTTGGCAAGTTATGCCACCAGAATAAACGTCTTTGTGTAGTGTCAGTAAAAATCTATTGTGGCTTTCTAAATCAGCAAGAAGGAATTAGACTGCATTATTGCATGTTATTCATGGTTTCAGGGACATATGGATGAAGGATTTTTTTCCCCCTAACTTTCCTTTTGTTTTATTTCTATCACAACTTTCTAAGGGATAGAAAGCAGCAGTTGCCTGCTTCTGCCCGCTAATGACCTCAGTTGAGGCTCATGTTTGGAGAAACCACATTCCAGGAGAGCCTGAGATCTTTCTTGAAAGCTCTCATTGATTTTAGTATTCATACTACTGCAGTAAAAATAGCAGGTAAGGCAAGGCTAGAAGGAGAGTGAGAGAAGAGGCTATTCATATGAGTGTTAACTTACCCATCCCCGTGAAACAGAGGGGTTTGTTTAGAGCAGCAGCCTCAGAGGCTCTGTTCTGTTACAGCAGCCTTTCCGCTAAAGGGAGCAAGCGTATCACCTACCCTCTGGTAAACTGCTAACTTCCCTTTTTAATACCTTCCTTAGATTTGGGCTACAGGAGCTTTTCTCTCAAATCTCCTCTGTGATTTGCTTTGGGGAGGGGGGGAATGGAGTGCTGAGGGTGGAGCAAGTCCCTCCTGTGGGAAAGCCAGTCTATGACCATAGTAATGCATTTGGAGCGTGTGAATGTGTGATTCATTAAATATTTTATAAACATAACATTTGAAAACCAAAGGAAATATGCTTATTTCCTATTGAGTGAGAAATGTTTGCTTCAGATGAGATCAAAGTGGGTTTTTTGTTTGAGTTTTTAGTATTATAATTTCTGAGAGTATTTTGTTTTATGCTGTTTCCTCATACTGTATAATCTTGTTTAGTTTGCTTTCCTCATTGGGAAATGTCCAACAGTACAATCTGCCATGAATACTCCCTTTGAGACCTCATCCTCAGTAGCAGTGTTTTGAAGTTTGAGCTACGCATTTTTGGTCATGTTAAAAACTGCTTGCTCATCTGATTTCATGTTCCAATAGCTGTTAATATAAATGTGTATGTTTGGGGTTTTTTAACTTTTGGTCAATCTTCTGCAGGCAGGAGAAAATTGCCCAGAACGTACTTGGAGAATATAAGAGATTGATCATGACTTTTACAATTGATTTCAACATACACGTTGATTTCTAATACACATATACTTAAAATGTGCTAGATTTTAATTTTAAATGTTATTCTTCATCCCACTAATTTTCCGACTGAAACTAGAAAATATTGGGGGCTTATCAGTTTTCTTAGCTGGTTTGACTTTGCCTGGTTCATTGGTGGCATAGCACATTCATTATTGAGAAATTATGTGGAGGTGGACAAAATTCACCGAAAGACCCTGAAATGAGGAGTAATTTTGGTGTCCAGTGTGTTCCAACATCTTTCATAGGAGTTGACTTTCTAAATGCACTCAGCTTCCAAGGGAATCTGCTGAAGGCAACAATAATCGATATCTGAGACCTTACTAATTTACTAATATTTCTTGAATTAAAAGATGAGAATTTCAAAGTGCTCTAACAAATAGAGGCACCTCAGTCCCTCTGGAAGACGATGGAGCAGTTTGTAAGACTTCACAAGACTGTGAGTTCCTATGGAAATACATAGGCACTTCCCTGACCAAGCCTTGCTAAATCATTTGGCAAAGGTTAATTAGTTAATTACCTCCTTAAGAAGGAAGCAATCACTCAAGAGGTGTCGACCCTTGAGGAATGGGAAGTGTCTGAGAAAATCCTGCCCTGCCAAACCAGCCCTACAGTAATTTATGGAAGAACTGTCTTTGATTTCAGCTCTAGTTTTCCACTACTATCAACCTGTCCCTTCTTCCTTCACTTTTCCGTATGACTTTTGGCTGTGGATTAAGTAAGAAGCGAGCTTTTGAGAATTACCCGTATGTGCTGTTACTGTTTGCTTTAACTTCTCAGGTGTCGGTCTCGAAGCTCCTTTCTGTTGCTCTTTGCACACACAGCTGGGAGGTAAACATGAAGCTGCAAAGGATTTAGGGCTGTTATGGCTGTCTGGGCTCTCAAGGCATTTTTCTTTCCCTCTGAGAGGAAAATTTCTCTCCATTTATTGAGAGAGCCCCTAAGAAAAAGGAAGACCTGCATGAAAAGAGGGTTTTGAAGTCCTGTGAACAGAAGCGAACAGAGCTCACTTGCTGACACAAGGCAGAGGCAAGAGCTGGCAGCTGTGTCATTCAGCCTGCTGTGGCCTCTGAGGCACACTGGCACATTGATTCCAGAAACCAATAGCTCTTTCTGCTTGTCACAGTAGCCAAGAGAGCGAGGGCCTTCCTTAGTGTCAGGAAGCTTTTATGCTTTGCTCTTCAGACTTCATGCTCAAGAGTTACTAAAATACCTGTACTGGTATTTTTGCTGCCGTAAAGTTTTATCATCACAATGCCCAACCGTGTTAAAGCAGAATGCAAAGAACCTCAGTTTTTTTAATTACTGCATAAATTAAAACTTTCTGGTCTCAGGAAGCCACTCTGAATGCTAGAAGATTCACTGTAAGTATTTGTCATCTATTGTAATACAAGATTTTACAACTGAAAATGGCCACCCCTGTGAGAAGTCACCTTATTACAGCTCTGATTGCTGTCCCCAATAAGCTCTCTCAGTTAGTAGCTTTTACTGGCTCTCACTTGGATTATGTGCACCCTCAAAATGGGACCTAAATGTCCAAATGATGCAGAAGAGCTATTGAATACTTAAGCTTCTCAGCTTAAGCTTCTTGGCACACCAGTTTGAGGCAGAAGCAACAGTAATGGTCCCAGAAAGGGAAGATGGTGGCGTGAGGATGAAGTGACAGTGATGACAGTAGGACAGGACTACTGGCCAGGTTCAGTAGGAACAAAATAGTAGAAGTTATTAATGAGATAAAGAGTTAGACAACAGACACAGGGCATATCTTCAAATAGTTTTCATCACTGCCTGGAATGTAACAGCAGTAAATTCTTTATATACTTGACAAAAAAATTATTCTTTTGCTATTATACAGGGAGATCTGTACAGGAGACTATTTCCTATATTCCACTAATTTTCTTTATAGCATGAAGGCTTTGCTGAGAACTAGCATGAGTCACGACTCAGTGAATCTTCTTTATTTAAGAAAGACATAGTCCTGAATAAAGAAATCAGTAACTGCTTCAACATTGTGATGGCACTGAATGAAATCAGTGCACTGTCAAAGCTGCTGGAAATACTGCTGTTGTCTTGGAGGAGGAGGACAGGCAGAAGCTGTTTGAAATATTTTGTTAAAAAATTTCTACTTTCAGGTTATATAAATTAGTTACAGTGAAGTTGCACATCTTGGTTCTGGAAACTGAATCTCTTACCTTTTGATTCTCAGGCCATACCTATTTGTGGACTTATTTGAGGGTTTGGATAAAAGTTTTGCTAATGAGACATCTCTCAAAGTAGTGAATTTTGAACTGTTTCTTCTAATTGTTTTTCTTTCATAATGGTTTCATCCACAGTCACTTATTTATGGAAGAAATACTTCCCTACACAGCTCCAGTTACACATTTTTAGAAATCAGAAATAATCTTTTGGTATCACAAGAGATAAGAGAAAAATATGCAAAACATTGTGTTACTTAAGAAAATAATTTAATCTTTACCTCTGTGCTCTCTGGAAAGCTGCAGATTGTAAAAGTGCTGCTAGCCTTCAGTAGCATTGCCAGTTTAAATGATCAAATTCCCTTTAGCTACCCGGCCATTCGTACTAGGCATCAAAGTTCAGGTTTGATACCATGTGTGCAAGTTACCTGTACCTACCAATTACTTGATGTATTCTTTTTTACAGGAAAATAACTGTATCTTACCTATCAGTGAGACTTCCTTTCAGGAAAAGTGATAGTCACTGGGTTTGATCACTGCTTGCATAGCTCCACATTCACATCACCCGGGTAACAACTGCATTTTAAATTCTCACACTCTTTGAGCTGTACCCACTGAAATATTTGTGCCTTTCAGCTCACAGCCAGAGCTCGCATTTAAAAATCTGAGAAAAAAAGTATTAAAAAAAAATCTTAGATCAAGCATAAGAAGCACAAGATGATTTTAAACTAGCTATGCTGGAAAAATAGTATTAATACAGAATTATGCCCAGATTTTTAGCATGCTGTTATCATGATGAGCTCTCTGGACAGCTGCCACCATGAGAGGGGTTTCTGCCAACATTTCACGTAGCCATCGAGAACGGAAATGGAGACAGGAGGTTCTAGAAGTATTTGCCTGTATTTTGGGGTGGGGAGGGTGGCTTTTTCCTCCTTTCTGTCTCACAGAAGGAAACGGGTAAGGCTTATCAGGAATTTAAAGGAAGATATATGAATGGTGTGTTGGATGCATGAAATTTTTCCCTGCAAACCAGGGTGATGTTTTTTATTCAGAGAAGGATGATGTGAGAAGTTAGAGGAGTCACCCGTGTGTGAGGAGGAGGTCAGCAAAAAAAAAATGGGAGACTGCAGTCCTGCTTGGACACTTATGACAGGAGTTAATATTTAACTTTATTCCAGTGTTCCCACAGTGTTCCCGCGGTTAGAGAAAGTGCCATTGGAATGAGAAAAGCATTTAATCTTTAAAGAGAGTTTGGCATCTTTTAATTTTTAATACTCATCAGGCCTTGTTTCCTATTTGATCAATTAGGAAAGCGAGTTGCATCAAAAAAGCTGGGAAGGAACACATGGAATTATATTCAGGGTTGCTAAAACAGTCATACTTTACAAAGGAAAGCAAACCTTTCAGGAAGTTTGGGTAGGGCAGGTTGTTTTAAACTGGCCATTGACCCACGTGTTAACGACATAAATTTGTGAATCAAGTGTAATGTGTAAACATTTGTAATCAAATGGGTTTTACCAGTGTTGCGTGGATGAGCTTTGTTTTACTCGGGGAACTTGGATCTAGGTCATAGGATTTTGAGGAAGTTATCTTTAGAAGTGCTTTAGAGAGTGTGTAGAGGGGGGAAGGGAAGGAGAAACAAATGGTTTTTGAGACAGGCACCAAAAATCAGCTGTTGGTCTAAGCACCCTCATACATCAGCAGGACCCAAGAACTGAGACAGTCGCTGCAGTCCTGGGTTCCTCATCCCCAGGGACCTCAGCCCCAGAGCTGTGCATGTGTGCACAAGGCTGATTGACCCATGCAGCTCTGCAGTCAGGGCGTCTTTCCCAGTCCCAGCATACTTGGATCTTGTCCTGCAAGCACCAGAGGGAGACGCTTTTACAGGCATGTTTTGTTGGACTCTCTTATACAGAAGCATTCCAGGGACAGAGTGTTCCTGACTCAATCCCTATGAATGTTACTGGCTTCTCCTGAGAAGTCAAGTGAGGTTAATATCTAACCAAGCTGCGTTATTCACTGCAGCAGCAATCTCATCTCTAGGAGCAGCTAAACCTCTTTTTTTATCCTCATATTAACATTTACCTTGTGAGATTAGAGGTTTTGAGGATCTTTTTCTGTCTTTACTCTGATGTTCCCCAGCAGAACAGTTTTCAAGTGAATGTCATTTGATGAAACAAATAATAATGAAATAAAAATCTTTCTGGGATAAGAGCAAAATTTAGGAAGAGGTGTTCTTTTAGAGGACACTCCAGCTGTATTAGAACATGTTTCCAGGGGTACAGTGTCTCCTTCTTCCCTAAAATATTTTCAATACTATAACGTAGAATTGCAATTCAGGGACAAGTAATAATAATGACGTGAGAGTTAACAAAAGCTTCAGAATCTATAACCAAGGACAGTGGCCTCATATTTGTCCATAGGAAAGGTATGCAACTGTGAAAGTTAAGAAAATTCACTAGTGTGTGGTTCCTGGACTGCAAGATAAAAGCAGGCAAAACAGTTGTTCATTGTATCATTTTTGCCCTGTATGTTAATTATCTTATCCATGTCTCTGATGCCATATGCATTACAAAAGATGTTCTCTCCTCTTGTTTTCAGGTGATGTGATTTGAAGATGCCAAGCCCTTGGCAAATGTGCTGCAATAAAAAATCCAGAGCTAAGAATGCAAAAGCTGAAACGGACGATATGGCAGAGACAAGTGAAAAAATGCAGATGAAAAAAGAAATCACGTTACTAAATGGAGTTTCTTTAATTGTAGGGAACATGATTGGCTCTGGGATATTTGTATCACCCAGAGGTGTTTTAATGTACAGTGCTTCCTACGGACTCTCTCTCGTCATCTGGGCGCTCGGTGGGATTTTTTCCCTGTTTGGAGCTTTGTGTTACGTTGAACTGGGAACATCCATCGTGAAATCTGGAGGCAGTTATGCCTATATCCTGGAGGCATTTGGGGCCTTTGTGGCCTTCATCAGACTCTGGTCTTCCTTGCTAATTATCGAACCAACAACTCAGGCAGTGATAGCAATCACATTTGCTAACTATATTGTTCAGCCAATTTTTCCCCATTGCGAACCGCCGTATGATGCAGTCAGGTTGATTGCAGCTGCATGCATATGTAAGTCGTGATTGAGAGAAGTTAAGAACTGTAATTATATGTGGCCAAATTGCTACTTCTTTGCATTCTGTGAAAATAGTTATTACCTATCTAAAACATTAGTTCTTAGGAACTAATAATCTTTTGTTCAGATGTATTGTGTTTGGGGCTGGGATTACTAGAGGGAAGAGGAAAATTACAACAATTTGGCAGGGAGAAATTGTGACTGCTGATGAAAGATACATGTATGTCTATGGTTCCCTGGCCTAACTGGCTGATAGGACACTGCCACATACAGAGATTCATTTATGAAAATGAAGGCAAGAAGTTCTTTGAGCATGTGGGATTGCATGCTAGTGTCTTTACTATATAGAATGATTTCTAAATTATTTTCATTTTGAGCATTAGAAAACCCTTTTTCTTCCTTTCAAAACTGAAGTATAGATTATAAGCAGGTCAAGGAAACAGAAGCAAACACCTACAAGACTTCTAGATAAGAAATAGCCCACTTTGATCCATGCTTGAGAGCACTCTAGGTCACCATGCCACATTTGTTCTGCTCTCTACTCCAGGATCTGGGCTTCATACCTGGTACCAATGCATACCCTTACCTTTCCTCATCTGTCTCTGTTTTGAATGATGGGATTGCAAGAGGGAGAAGTTGCCTGTGATGCCATGTGTGTGTGCTAGAGTGAGAGCAGATGGGCACATGCCTCAGCCCCTGGCTGGACCTGCTGCCAGCCAAGGGACAAAACCCACTGCAGAAAATAGGGCAAAAGGAGGAAAGCAAAACAGGTTGATCCCACCCGCTCTCTGCAACCAACTACTTTGTTATTTTTGTGAGATTCTGTCAAAACTGGGACTTGAGAGGGCTCTGTAAGTAAGTGCTGTGCAATCTTCAGACTCAGGGCCAAAGTGTGAATGACACAACTTCTAAGTCATCGGCACAGAGTCTGTGCATGATGGCCTGGCTCAACTCAGTATCTTTTCCAAAGCATCCAAACTATTTCTGTGCAGAAGTTGTCCTTACTCTGTACCTAAGCTAGAGCTTAACTCATCATGAAGAAATTTGTGATATACAGGATATAAAGAAATACTATCATTTGCATGTGAACAACTCTGTTGAGTTTAATAAAATTTAGATATTATTTAAAAGGAGAAGGAGTTAGTCCTAAAATTCAAAAACTGATGTGTTTTGTCTTACCTACTGTCATGAAAACACTATTCTTCAGAAAACCGTTGTGCAAATTTTAAACCAGGGATTTCATCTTAATAAATCTGGATGGTCCTGAAGTGGTGAAATTTCATTCAGTTTTACTCCTTGAAAGAGGAGTGGTATCTAGAAAGATGGATTTGAAATATGACTTAAGTGTTGTTAAACATCCAGTGCTTCTTTCATGCATGTTCTTTTTCTCTGCAGGTTCCTTAACATTTATTAATTGTGTTAATGTGAAGTGGGGTACCCGTGTACAAGATGTTTTCACGTATGCAAAACTTATGGCTCTTATCTTGGTGATATCTGTTGGCCTGTACAAAATTGGTAAAGGTAAGAATAATTTTCATTTACCTAAATTCTATGACATGAACCGTATGTGAGTTTCAAAATCCATGCAGGGAGATCCTTAAGACTTAGATATGAAATGTTTATTCTGGAAAAAAAAAGTCTGCCATAGGAAGATCAGATGTATTTCATGGCTTGTTAAGCAATCAGGGGTTAATTATTCAGGCCAAGTCCTTTGCTGCTTGGTCTGAATAGCAAATAACAGCTGAATTAACATCACTTTACTGCTGACTAGTTTAAAGTCAGCCTCGGTGTCTGACTCATGCATTACCACTTGTCCTGTAACGGGACAGTGGAACAGAAATTGCGTTGCTCCTCACAGTTCCCACCACCACCATTCTCACCCCACCTCACCCCACCAGCACCACCCCCAGCCAGAGCACCCTGCCCAGGGAGAGGACCAGAGAGGGTAAATCATAGATGGGGTTTGGGGGAGGGCATGTTTGTTCCTAGAAACAAAGGAGAAGACTGTGAATCACTGTGGCATGGTGTTACTGTAAGGCATCACAGGGCAGATGAGCCACCTCCTATCAGCAATAACTGGACTGAACTGAACGCACTGAAAAGCTGGAGAGTAGTTTATTCTGATTCTCTGATCTTTGCTTATGGCAATAGATTTGATTTTATTAATTTGAGCCTCTGGCACAGTGAAGTGTCTCCCAGTTCTAGCTCTGCTGCTTAGATTACTAAGGTTTTCACATTTTCATTTCCTTTGAAATTCGTAAATTGCACAGCCATTTTATCTTTACTCAGTTGAAATAAAGATGGTTTCCCCTCTTCAATTTAGGAATTATCTTTTTCTCCTGCTAAATTAGCTTACAAAACCTAACGAGCATGCTTGCCTTTCCATGTTTGCTGGCCTCCTCCTTTCCTTGCTGCAGTTGCATCAGCTGTTACACTGTACAGCTACACCAGACTTTAAGAAAGCTTTTTTGTTTAGCCATTATCTGTGCGTGTCAGGTGTCACCAGTTGGTTGAAGTCTAAAGAAACCTGGACAACCAAACCCAGTCCTAAGGGCAGGGATGTGAAGACTCAGAGAAGAAGCATTGCTTAAGGGCCACAGTTGCATGAAGGAGTAGTTCCCCTCATAAAACTGCTGCAGTTTTGCAAAGGTGTGATTCTGTGATGTCACCTCTGTAGGGACACTGTAGGGGCAGTGTTACCCCTGCTTTCAAATTGCCTCCTTCAAAACTCCTGTCCCGCTCACTGGTGTGCTGTTGGACCCAGGGGCTGCTCCCTCTGGTCCCACATGCAGCCCACTTTCTTTCCTCTGCATTGCTCTGGGGGGTCAGGGAGGGTCAAAGCACAGAGGAAACATTATGGTGAGGAACACGAAATGCTGAGAGCTTTTACTGGTGGTAAAGGTCTCATCTCTGCTTTGTTTAAGCAGAACTGAGCACTTTAAATACAGGAAGGACTGGGAGGAGGAATGATGTAGACTTCTGGAGGAAGCTGTGACCAGGTCAATGACTGTTTTAAGCTCAGCAGCTGTTTTAATGAAAAGAATAGTTATGATGTTTTCGCCCTGCCATATTCCTTCTGTGTGCTTAGATACACCTCTTGGGTTAAAAGACTGTGAATATATCTGATTTTGAATATGATCTGTCTTTAGCAAAAAAAAAGCCCAAAAAACTTTTCTTGATCATTTTGGACTTTTCTTTCTTTTACCTTCCAACCATTTTCTTCCCCAAAGTATGTGTACATCTCAGCTTCTCTTCTTTGCTTCAGTCTCCTGCTCTTCAATGACTGAATTGCCTTTGTAGTATCTATAAACTCCTTAGTCGAATCAGTGCTTTCATTTTACAACAAAGACATTCGTTTCTTTCCTAATTGAGGTTTCAGCATCTTTCTGTCTTCCCTTAATACTTAACCCACTTCCATTTGCATTCGATAGTAGACTTTCCTTCTGCAAACTCGGTAAGGCCTTTTTTCCCCTTTCCAGGGTGGCAGTGGAGGCTTATGCAGTTTCATTAACATTTCGCCTATTTTGCAGCATTCTGCAGGTTGTCATCTCAAGCGATGGTGCTAAACTACAGCAGAATTTTGAGAGCAAAGATTTTTAAGTCTCGTCTCTTAGTTTTGGGGAACACACTAGTGGGTCAGAGCATCCCACTGAAAACCATGGCTACGGGAGATCCCCCTCTAGTGGCCACTAATTCATCCGGGAAATAAAAACACAGCTATTAGGAAGAAATATGAGACAAATTTCAGGAGATGAAATTGGGTTTGCCAAGTACCTCATCCTGGCTGGCAGAGTGCTGCATGCCCTTGGTATGGCTCCCTCCTTCGGTAGGCTCGGCAGTAATGCCAGAAGAGGACTCTGTAAATTCTGGGAGAATTACAAAAGTCACATCCAAATAACAAACATGAGAAAATGTGCTCTGTTTTCTCCCTATGCAAGTGTGGCTGTCTGAACATCTGACTGAAACTCTCCTGTTTGTTAAGTAAAAATGTAAGCTGTGCACTTGGAGATACAGTAATGAAATTGGATGCAGTGGGGGGTTATTTCCTCTTGATTAGCTGACACTTCAGGTGTTGTGCCCTTCTAAGTTGCAATCCTTGAAACGTAACAGGCAATTGGCACCTGCCATTTGTACAGGGGAAACGGAAAACCTGAGAGCTCCGTTCGAGGGCTCGGCAACAAACCCAGGGATGATCGCCCTGGCTCTCTACTCTGCCCTCTTCTCCTACTCAGGATGGGACACGCTCAACTACGTCACCGAGGAAATGCAGAATCCTGAGAGGTAAACACGTGCTTTCCTTTGAATCACTGACAGGTGATGGGAGGACAAGCCACTTTGTTTCTGATTGGAAAGTAGTCAAATTATTTTCTCTGCAAAAACCTTACTCTTTTCTAACGAGGGAGTAAGTGGGAGAACTCTTTCTGATTATTGTGCTCATTCATCAGTTTTATCACACTAATGAGTCATTTACCTATATATTTGTATTTTACATCTTACACTTCAGACTACAATTTTTAAAGAAGGAGAACAAATCCCTGCTGAAAGCAAGGAAAAGCAAAGGTCCATCTAGCCCTCTAAAACTCTCTACTTCTTTTCAGTTAGACAGAATTATTTTTCCAAGACGTCTTTTGCCACCGGTAGAGTAAGACTGCGTCAGATTTATGGCTTTTATGATGTGGCCTTCAGTGTTACTGTTTAGGAGCAAATATCTTCTCCTCCCTTCTGTAGGGATGTCAGCCCTGTGGGAGTTGTGTGCATCAGCCACTCAAGCTGATATAGTCCACCTTGTCTTGGGACATCCATAGGTTATGAGTTAGAAAAAGAAAATACCTAAGTCTGCACTTAAATCTCATTGTTTGAGTGCTCTCTTAAATTGCTTCATATTATATAATTCAGTATATTAACTTTACATATATGAATGTTTTAAGTTTTTTTTTTAAACTTGTGACAGACACACAAGCAACAAACTAAGCTTTTTATGGGATTGTTTCACATATGGCTGCATGTTATTTTGTAACCCCGTGCTTCAAAATGATGGATTACAAGACATGATGTAGCTATCCATTCACAAATGTTTGAACCTGGGAACAATCTTCTATTTAAGTATTTCTCATTGAAATAACATGAAATAATTTTTCCATTTTCCTTTTGCAGGAACCTACCTCTTTCTATTGCAATTTCAATGCCTATTGTAGCTGTTATTTACTTGTTGACTAATATAGCGTACTATGTAGTGTTGGACATGTCAGCTCTCCTCACAAGTGATGCCGTGGCTGTGGTAAGTTGAGGAACATAAACAAAAGACACTACAGGAGAATTTCAGGTAGAATACTTGGAAAGCAGCTGAAATATTGTCATGCTGAAGGCTGCTTAAAACATTTTTTTTCATGTAACAGTACCAGTATATTACACGGTGCATATCAAGAATGTATCCAATAAATCTGCTGTTGAAAAATCCTCTTATATACTCTGTAAATCCTGCTCTTAACACTACATCATAGGAAAGATGCTTTTGCCAGGATCAAAGAGCTGTAGAAAGTCTGGGTGGTTGGAGAACCAGGGGTTTTTGTTATCATTCTAATGTACAGTGTGTAATGTTTAACGCTGCAGGACCACAGCAATATTTTCAACGCAGAAGTGTGCACTGAAATGTTTTTTCAAACCTTGTCAATATTTTATACAGAAGTCAAATGATAATTCATGGATTACTACAGCCGGGATTTGTCAGAATACTTTAAAGCCAAATACATCATCTTCTTTTCCATCATTGACTTAATGTAGGCTTAGAAATTTTTTTAAAATCTTTTTTAATATATCTGCCATTTTTATTTTGATACTGATCAGCTTTTCCAAATTCTAATTTCCCAAGTCATTGTTGGGTGTCATAAAAAAGCATGGGCTATGACACTACATTTGGGTTCATGTGTTTTCATGAGAGTTTCTCAGGATTATCCATATGCTTAACATAGTGTGCCTCACCATGACTTTTGTTTCTGTTACAGACATTTGGAGGTGAAACCCTTAGTCATGCCAAGTGGATAATTCCTATAGCAGTGGCCATGTCTTGCTATAGTGGCTTAAACTCATCAATTATTGCAGCATCTCGGTATGAAATACAACATTTATTTAAAATAATTGAAAAGGAATCATGCATTGTTAATCTGCATTCTTTACTACTGTTTGGTAAAAGTGACACAGTTAATTTTTGCCATGTCAAGTCGTTCGTTTATGATGGAGGGATTGTTACAATCAGACCTCTTCTCATGATCAGCACCATTTGATAAACTAAAGCCACTTGAGAAGAGAGCAGCACTTAACAACAGAGTAATAAAAGAATTATTTCTTTGCTTTGTCAGGAAGCAAAAAGCTATTCCTTGGCTGCATGGTTGAGTTTCCTTTGTCTTTTTTTAGGCTTTTCTATGTTGGAGCCAGGGAAGGACACCTCCCTGTCAGTCTGAGCTTGATTCACATAAAGTGCTTCACACCAGTCCCTGCTCTCCTGTTCAACGTAAGTGACACGCCAGCCTCGTGCCTGGCTGGGGCAGCTGGGGTCTGGACCTCGGGTAAAACATCTCTGCTCTGCCCTGCACTTCTCATGGGCTTCTCCTGCCCTGGAGACATCTTCTGCAAATGCCCACAACTTCTAAAACTCATTGAGGGGGTGGAAATGGTGCTATTTTGTCTGATAGGGTTTTTTGGGTTTTTTTCAGTGGAAAGAGCATGGCTTCGTTCATGTTCATACACTCCCCAAACAACATTAGTGAGAAACACAGTAGCATTGCTGAGAAAACAGAGAATGGCTAAACATGTAGTGGTATAGACAGGAGCTGTTTGAGTTTTTAACGTGAGCTTTTAGAGTGTCACCGGAGGAGAATATGTCAGGAACATCTCTCTGAGCCTGCCATAGGCTAATGTTCCACAACTCTAGTTATTACAAAAGTGACAAAGCTCTTAAAATTAAATTTCTACCATTGGATGCCTAGAGCCTTGTTGACTTTTTTCTGCTGTCACTATACAAATGAGACCTTGTGATACAAAATTGTGGAACCATAAGTTATAGAATTAGTGGAAATAATTTTCATAAATAATCCATGTATTTGAGCATGCATTTTATTTGGAGTCTGCCATTGCCCTGTGTTACATATCGTTTATGAATTGATTATCATACTGATCCTGTTTGATCAAATAATCAAATAATTTATTAAAAGCTGTAATCTCATTATGAAGACTCTTCTCACAGGGATTCTGTTTGCAGTAGTAGGATGATCTATACTCTCTCAATATACCACCATTCACATTTTTCATGTGGAAAGTGGAAGTTTTTTCTGCTCGTCTGTTAAAATGGACATTGAATTCCTGGTGGTTTAGGTCTTTCTCTGCAGGCAGTATAGCACACCTGCAGGGCACAAAATTTACTCTAATGGTCTCAATTCATGAGTGGACCGGGTCCTTCTTTCAAGGACCTGATATGCTAAGCCCATACGAATAGGTTGGAAACAGGCCAGTTTATAATTTTGCTCTGTCTTTATTTTCACATTAAAAAGTCTTTGTTTTTATTATCTCTAGGGCTTAATGACTTTGCTTTATCTCCTTGTGGAAGATGTTTTCCTCCTTATTAATTACTACTGCTTCAACTACTGGCTCTTCGTGGGTCTGTCTATTGCAGGACTGATATATTTGAGATATACTCAGCCACACAGACCACGGCCTGTTAAAGTAAGTAAAAAAGACAGGAAGAAAGCTCTAAAAGCCAGCTAATGCATGTGTTTATATGATCTTTGATATCACAACCATAACAGTACCAGTTACGTTATAGATCATTTATTAGCCATAGGAATTCTTTCGAAATACAAGATGAAGGAGCCAAACCCATTAGAGTCCACAAGAACATCTGTTATGGTAGTTTTGCTGTGAGGTTGAAATGATATATCCCATTTATTCTTCTTTCATTCAGACTTATAATAATTTTTGTTTCAAAACAAATAAGGAGTAAATAAATATCTGGGGTTCTTAGCCCAACCTGGAAGAATAGCAGACCTCGGCAGAGCTGGTGATGGAGGCTCCTGAGAGGTTAACACTGATCAAACCTGCGTGATTTAACAAACACAGCAAAATCCCTCCAAAGCCCATAAATGTTCACAGTTCTGCTCACACGGAAGTTAGCTTAAATAATCAAATATATTTTGAATGTTCCCTCCCACTGCATAGTGGTCATAGACAGTAAAATGCAAGTTTAATGATTGACTTAGAAGAGCATTTGACTATCAGTTAGGCAAGGGAGACTGCACAGAAACAAAGTGTGCCTAAAACCTGTTTCTAGTTTTAATCCAGTGATTGTCCAGGAAGCAAGGATGGAAACACACAGCAGGCACACAAAACCATGCACTAGCTCCTGTTTGTTGGCTCCGTGACCTGCATTTTGGCTCTGCAGTGATGCAGTAAGAATTAAGAGAATTACAAATTAACACCCCCCAAACATTTCTTCTTTGTCAATCTCTCTTCCTAAACTCCTGCATCATTTTTACAAACACATTTTCTTTCCATTTAAGTGTAACATTCTGATTAATTTTTTTAAAAAAAGGTTCAAACAAAGGCATAAAATATCCTAAGCACTTCCTGCTAGAAAACTTCCCAGTTTTCCACAGCAGACCAAATTTTCCTGAAGCATGTTTACACTCAGTTTCCAAACTTTCCCACAAAATATGTGGAAGATAAAGATTAAATCTTGCCTTTTTGGCATTTTTGCCTCTGACTCTACTAAGGATTACAGTCAGATTATACACAATGACTGTTTAATTCCAGTCAGCGTTTGCCAGTTTATTCAACATCACAACTCCACATACAACATTTCCTTTTCTGAAATGTAGCAGTTGGTTTTCATTAACTTACATTTTTAACCTTTATAAGGAAAAAAAAAAGTATTTATACCAGTAAACTCTCACCAATTTCAGCTGGTATTCAACTGTCAACTCCTGGACTCTTGAGAAGGCTCACTACTAGAGACAGTAAAAAAAAATTGGGTGAAAAATAAATTCATAGAGAGGTTGTCGAAACTTCCATAGTATCATAGAACTATAAAATGTTAAGATTTGGAAGAGACCGTAAAGATCACCTAGTGCCAACCATCCCTGCCACAGGTGGGCACAATTCCCACTAGACCAGGTTGCTCAAGGATTTATCCAACCTAGCCTTGAAACACTGCAAAGGTTAGGGCTTCCACAGCCTCCCTGGCAACCTATTCCAGTGTCTCACCACTTTCCCAGTAGAGAATGTCTTCTAATACCTAACCTAAATTTCCCCTCTTTCAGTTTGTACCCATTACTCCTTGTCCTATCACTACGATTCCTGACAAAGAATCCTCTCCATCTTCCTTGTAGGCCCCCTTAAGACACTGGAAGGTTGCTATGATGTCTCCTTGCAAACTTTTCTTCTCTTGTCTGAACAGCCCCAACTTTCTCAACCTGTTGTCATAGGGAAGGTGCTTCAGTCTTCTTATCAGCTTTGTGGCCCAACTTTCCTTATTTGTGGTATGACATTTGTTAAGTGACCACACAAAATGGTTGTAAATCAGTCCATTAGTTCTACAGCATCAAGATGGTAATTGAAGGTCTAGTGAGCCAGTTCCCAATCAAAATTACACTTAAAAGTTCAGAACTGAAGTTGGAGAGAAAGCTACCCATTACTGCTCAGTTTTAAAGTACTTTTTTCAAAGGTTGATCTTTTACTAGTTGTAAAGGAACTGGGTTTATGCAGGCCTGAAAAAAATAAAATAGTCAAATGTTCAGATGTGTACCAAATAAGAGGCTCTCATCAGTGTACACAGAAGCTAACAAATTATGCTGACTGGAAGCAGTCAAAAGATTCAGTATATACTTTTATTATAGACATATCTAACTTTAATCTGCAAAGCCTGAATTTTTACAATAGAGTATTCATTGCATCTTTTAACAAAGGCTGGCTTTTTTGTTGGTTTTTTTTTTTTTTGTCTCCACAGCTTAGCCTCTTCTTCCCTATAGTATATTGTTTGTGCTCCCTTTTCCTGGTCATAGTGCCTCTCTACAGTGACACGATCAATTCCCTTATCGGCGTCGGTATTGCCCTCTCAGGCATTCCTGCATATTATTTGGGAGTCTATCTGCCAGTTGAAAAACGACCTAAATGTCTACTTTGGCTCTCTGGTAAGCAACATCGCATCCTAGTCACCATGCTGAAACCTTGGTCGGAAGAAAGAGAGAATAATTTCTCCTAAAATCCTTTTCTTTGTGAAGTTTTGCTATGCTTTGGTATGTGGCATGTCTGAGATCATCTGCTTCATCACATGGACCTGAAAACAAAACCATGCTTACCTGTACAAAACAGTCCCATGTGTGGATGTCATATGGTCATCTGATATTTGTGGTGTTGAACTATTTCAATATGTTGGCTCAATAAAAGCCATGTAGGATTGTGAATATTAAATCTACTTTTCAACACCCTGGAAGGCAGAAATACCAGCACATCTTTGCTTTTTCGCTTTCCATCCGAGGAATGGAACATCCAAATCAGAGGAGACCACAGATTTTCAGAAACCACGAAATAATTAATTATTGTCTTGAAGGGTAGTTGCCAGTCCTCAAATTCAGGCAGTCTTGAAAAGCAAATCTTTAATATTTTTATTCATTTTGAATTCAGCTATAAATTCAATGAAAATGTTGATGAAATCTGATTAAACAAGAATTTCTCTTTAATTATTGACCTCTTTTGCCTTTAGCTATTTATAACATATGCTTAATTCAATTGATTAAGGTGTTTTAAGATTTTCCTAATATCTGTGTAGTGTTTTCAAATCCTCAAAATCCAGGTGTATGTCTAAGATGTAACTCTGTCTCACATTTTTGCCAGTACAGCTACAACAACGAAGTATGTTCAGATGCTCTTCTACTGTGCTCTGTCGGACCTGGACATAGACGTGGAACCCACGGCAGCTAAGAGTAAATAGAGTTGCCTCAGCATTGAGAACTGTGCCTTGACATCTCCTGTCTGGAACAATTTTTATCATCTGATGTTCTCCCCATATGTTCAGTCATACTGTACTGTGCATCGGTTTGATGGCAGTTAAGTTGGGATGGTTTTATAAAACACTCTGTTTTCCAGGGTTTCTTTTTAAAATTCTGTTCGTTAATGGTGAGTTATCATGTAACATTTTGCAACTATAAAGCACCTAATGAACAAACATTTATTAGTGCTAAATATTAAAGGCAAAAGAAAAGTAAAAAATATTAGATCAGATCTTTGCAAGATTCAAAGTCTGTGTTTGAAAATAGAAACCATAGTATTCGTCTAAAGATAAAACTAAATTCTTAGCCAAAGTGAAAAAATACATAATTCTTGCTGGTAGACATGCTTTGAGTCAATTTTATATTAGTGTTAAATTATTCTAATTCATAATTCCTGGCATACATAGTTTGCCAAAAACAGAAAACCAAAGGGTTTGGTCATTTAAGTTCTGTGAGAAATTCTCATTTGATGACAGCCCACATACATTACTCTTTCGTAGAAAAGGTATTTCCAACGAACAAATGACACCATTGTACTGAAGTCCTTTTGCTTTCCAGCAGAACAGTCTGCCATGGAGCACTTCAAGGCACTGAGTCACATTCCAGCTGGTGTATATTCAGGGAAAACACTTCACCTTCTCAGACTGTCCTTTCCTTGCCTAGAAGTATCAAAAGTGTGATCCCATGAATCGTACTGATGTTTTCCACAGTGGAACTTATTTAAGAAATTCACAAGGACAAATTAAAAACTGATGTTTTTCAGAATTCCTTGAGCCCCTGCCTAACCCTTGAGACCTCACCGGTTTCTGCTGGCAAGGTAACCTGCAGGTCTCCTACTGAGCACACAGAGAGCCTCCAGATAGGTCTTCGCACCACGTAGGTGCCTGTTGCACAATACCCAGCACAGACACTTGCACTGGACAGGTGCACCCCCCAGTGGGTGCCATGAAAGAAAAGGGCAGTTAAGAGCTAGGGATGTTCCCTTGAATGTTAAATTTTTCAGTGTGGCACACAGGAATGTGCAACTAGTCCAAATTCTTAGTCTTCAGAAATGGAAAAGACAATAACTGTTAGGAAAAGAAAAAGCCACCAGCCTTGCAACCTAGACCATAAAAACAGGTGCTCCAGCTCTGTTATGGTTTGTTGATATGCAGTACCGTTTGTAATCCTTGTTGGCATGTCATACCTCCTTTCTGGTTTCATATTTAAATGTAACATACATTGTTTCTAATTTGAATTTCACCATTCGTCTTCAATTAACCTTGACTAAGGTAATTTAATCTTACACAAGTCCCTGTAGCTTCCAGAGTTGTTGTTGTGTTATCGATATCTGCTCAGAGAAAGAGCAATGGAATAGGTATTTGTTATTACTTGAGCCTCTCTTCATTCCCTTCCCACACTACAAAGTCATTTGGAGGATTGCAATTTCATGCATCTAGGGTGCAGTTTGGTTTGCCCAGCTCAGAACATCCCCATGTACTCTTCACACACAACACATGCCTCTGTTACAGTGTAGCACCACTGTGATTGTGATTGTACAGAAATTCTGCATTTTTTGCCTCATCTCTTACAAAGCACTGGTGAGTGACAGAGCCGTGGTCCCAGACTGTATCAGGGCACAGAGAGAGTACCAACCCTCCCAGCTGCACCAAACTAAACGTGACAGTCTTTGCCTCCACAGAGTTCAAAGTCATGCTTGGTGCTGAGCCACGTGTCACACCAAGACAGCACTGTACCACCCTGTGAAGTTTTTCAATCCAGGACCAAAGTTTCTAAATTATTTGAGACACCTGAGGTGACATCTCAGGTGGTAACAGCAGGCATTACAGGGAGTGTGATAAGAGCTACAAAATAAGACCATTTCCAAACAAAATTCTGAGCTGAGAAACTTCTTTTGTTGTCTGTTCTTTGCCAAAATCTTTTTTTGCATGAATCTGTGTATTTGGTCTGGCTGAGATGGAGTTCATTTTCCCCACAGCAGCCCTCACAGTGCTGTGCTGTGCCTTGGTAGCTGGAAAGGTGTTGATAACACACCAATGCTTTGGCTACTGCTGAGCAGCGCCGGCACAGCATCAGCGCTGTCTCCCCAACATTCCACTCCCAAGCAGTAGGCTGGCAAGATCCTGGCAGGGGACACAACTGGGACAGCTGAGCCAAATTAACCAAGGGGATTTTCCATATCATGTGATATCAGCTTAGCTATAAAACTTAAGAAAAGTAGGAGGAAGGTGGGGCATTTATTAGTTGCAAAGTTTGCCTTCTGGAGCAATCAGTACCCATTCTGAAGCCCTGCTTCCCAGGATGTGGCTGGACATTGCTCGCTGAGGGAAAGTAGAGAATAAATTCTCTTTTCCCCTCTTTCTTTGTGCACGCACAAACTTTTGCTTTTGCTTTAGTAAACTGCCTTATCCCAATCTCCAATTTGTTTTCCATCTTATTTTCTCTCCCCTGTCCCACTCAGAAAGGGGAGTGATAGAGCAGCTTGGTGGGCACTGGGCATTGAGCGAAGGTCAACCCAGCACGGCCTCCTGACTTTCTGGGCATGGTGCACAAGCCTTCATTTTCTTTCTGAACAGAAGAAAAGTAATAGTCAGCTATAAGGTTGTAAATGTAAATAAAATTACTGAAATTCTCTGAACATTGGAATCTCAGAAATGTTAATGTGATTGTTGATTTTTTCCTTCCTTACAAATAATACATGTAAGTTACTGCCAAATACCTAAAGCAAGTCATAGATGCTGCAAGCGTTTAAACAAATAAACGTCTGATTCTTGGCAAATTCTATAGTTGTGTGGCTTTAAAGCATAAAAATAGTACTGTGAGAGAAATTTGCCCTGGTTTACATCTCACCAGTTGGGTTGCCAGGAGAGCAGTGAGACTAACTCTTCTTTGTGTTCGCTGTAAATCAATAAAAAATTCATTTATGGAAGGAAAAATTTCTAGTTGCTCTCAGATGGGACATATAAGCAATTCAAGCACTTTGTTGCTCTGAGTTAATTTATTTTTCTGCATTATTCACAGGTGCTCAATTACACAGTAAGACAATAAACCGTTGTACTTTTCAGAGACAGTCTTGGCACCTAGGCTAAGTATCTCATCATTAAATATCAAAATATTAGGAGGAGGCTGTTTTAAATCTAGTTTGCCAGCTGGCATCTTTCTGGTGGGAGGGACTGGGATGTGGACAACACTGGAAGTCTCTGGAGGATGCAGCCCCTGGAGGTGAAGGCTGGACTGCAAGGCTTTACAGGAGCCTGGCAGGCTGCAGGGACAAGAGACCCTGGTGAATAGCCCACCTGCAGAGCTGGGGAAGGGCCTTTCAGGAGCAAAAGCTGGGGTGACACAGTACTAGAGGATTATACTAGCTCTTATTTAGGAATTAAGAAAATACAGGGTTCTTGCTTTTTTCAAAAAGTCACAGTTCTTTAAATAAAAACAGGAGAAGAGGATTGGCATCAGATGCCATTTCTGTGTCAGCAAAGGAAAACAGAAGCTGCTGTTGAAAGAGGAAACAGTGTCAGCCATAGCAAGTCTGAAGATGTCTAGGCTTTGCATGAGCCTGAAGAGGCATAAGGGCGGTTGAGTGTTCCCTGGATAGAGAGGTGAGGAAACGCCTTCATGTATCAAGTAGGATGAGGATAGAGAAGTGTGAAACTACCTGGGAGTTGCACAACCAGACACTGGGACAGGTCACAGGTCTGTTATACTGTAAGATGAAAGGCCTTTGCTACGTGTGAGACTTGAAACTGAAGATACTTCCTAATATATTTCTTGAAATTTACCTTCATTGTGTAACAGAAGCTTAAGAAGTATTATTGCACAATCTTTCAGTCTGTAGTATGAGCTTTGCCAATCCCCGTTCTGATAAGCTAGCAGGTTTTGTAAATCTTCCCTTTTTTTTCTTCAGGATTGACTTTTTGACTTTTGAGGAGTGGCAGTCAAGCAATTATGTGAAGTTCTATAATTTTGCAAGTGGCTCAAAAGCTCTAAAATAAAAAGAAAAAAGAATGTGAATGAGAAAAATAAAATGCAAACCTAAATAAGATGCCACACAGAAAGGGGAAAATTAGCTAGACTATTACCACAAGGAAAAATTATAAACACATTTTTAGGAGCACACATTTAATATAATGGATGCTACTGAAAAACATAAAAGATAAGTAGGCTACTGAACTATCTAGTTGTTAGCTACCTTGAAAGGTCAATGTTAGAGTCAAAAGAATGGAGTGGAATTTCAGTTACATGACCATGGGTTTGAAACATGAGATGTCAACATTAAAGCAAATGATCAAGAGTTGATCTTCTTGGGAAGAATAAATGAGAATGAATTGGATCATGCTACAATTCAATTTTTAAAAAAACCAGTAGAAATTAGTAAGTGTTTAAACAGCTATTCATCTAAAATGTTCTGTCTGTGAAGTGATAGAAATGAATACAGTTCAGCATACACAGAGAACAAAGATCAATTCAGCAATATATTTGCATAATGCTCAGAAATGTTCGTTTCCCAGAGCCAAAAACAACTGAGAGCCACACCTGCTGGAGGGAGGGAGGGCAAAAAGAGTTTGCATTGGAAGAAAACCTGCTTGGTGAGGTTTGAGAACATTCTACCTACATGCGGAGACCAGAGGGAGAAAAAAAAGAAAAAAGAAAAGAAAAGAGCATACACTGGTTTAAAACTGTAATAAATCCTTCCTCTATATCGAAGTGCAAAGAGTCATTTAGAAACAGAAGAAAGGCAAATTTGACAGTAATGGCCATAAGTTAAAGGACAAGCTGCTGAACCAGATGCCTGATGTGCAAAAGAATTTCAGAATGATTGCAATGCACAGTGTGTGTTCGGGTCAAAATATGGTCTTCATAGTGATATTACCTTATTTCTGATTAGACCTTTGCCCTTGCCCATATTGTGCCATCATATGAGGAAACCTGCAAATTACATTCACCTTCCTCTTTATCTTAGGCGTTAGGTCTTGCCTGTCTCTGAGAGTGGGTGATCATGGAAGCAGAATTTGAATTTCCAGTGGAGTTACATTTGACTCCACAAGAGGGAGAACGCCTCTGCCTGATGCTCTCAGGAAAAGGAGCCTGCTGTTTTTAGACCTTCTGCTCGGAGCAGTAGATCCAAAGTGATGTGTATATTTCTGCCCACGGCAAAAGTCCTGGGAAGTGCAGGCTTAACTCCAGTGAAAAGTGTCAGCTACATATTCTGAATAATATATAGGTACAACAACCTGCTGCAAATTCCAATGAAGATAAGGTTAAAGTTCAAACATTCCTCTTGCCTTATAGGATTGGCTTGGTATCAGTAGCAGCAGACAGATTTTTTCATTCTGGCTGTTTTCAGCATGTAACAGCATGAATGAAAAGGATCGAGAATTTCCACATTAAGCATAAATAATAAGCTAATCATGGCTAGTAGATAATAAATCAGCTCTTTTATGGAAAAGAAAAAAATTGTTCTGCTTGAATGTCTGAGTAGTTCTCCATCCTTATACTCCCCTTTTTACTTCTCTATCTTTTTCTCAGATGAAACTTGTGAAACATCCAAGTCTCTCTGCTATTTGGTAGTGAAGAACTATTTATAAAGACACTCTCTGGAAAATACAATGCTTATATCAGTTGCCTGTTGACCTGCTGCCAGCATGATGTCAGTCCATGGGCAGCTATGGCCTTTGTTCCACAGTTGTTATTTTTCCATATCACTCTGTTGAATTCACTTCCACTTTAACTGCCTTCCAGAGCAATCCCCTAGTTCTGCCCACTTAGTGGAATACCAAGCCACCCGTGCCTTTCATCTCATCTTATGATATCCATCTGCTGCCAGTGATTCTGTCGATACATGAAGGTACTCTTAATCAGCCCCTGCTAGTAATAGCTGCAAGTAAACAATATGCACAGAGTAGGCAAGGTATCTGTCAGCAGCTGCCAGCAAAAGGTAGCAAGTGGAGAAGGGTATGCAGATTTCATGTTTCTTCGCTTTGCTTATTTTACTGCCAGGCAGAGCACCTGCATTAGTTGTAGTGCTTGCTACAAATCCAGACGGTAAAGAGGCAGGAAGAGCACGGGGATGTGGCCCAGTTTTGTAGGGGTGAGGTCACGAAGGCCAAGATGCAGCTGAAGCTGAACTTAGCAAGGGATGCAAACAGAAACAGAAGGGTTGCTGCAAGTGTGTCTGCCAGAAAAGGAAGCTCAAAGAAAGCCCCATCCTGGAAACATTCAAGAGCAGCTTGCATGGGGCTCTGAGCAACCTGATCCAGTTGAAGATATCCCTGACCATGGCAGGGATTTGGACTCTTAAAAGGTCCTTTCCAACCCAAATTATTTATGATTCTCTAAGTCTGAGTCTATGATTCTTCATTATGGCTAAATTGCAGAGTGGAGCAGAGGGCACTCTGAGCTCCTGCACTGTAAGTTTTTCCTCCTGTTGGTATCCATGGCACTGTATTATTACATTCTAGGTTAGAGAAAGGATGGGGACTGACAGCAGCTCAGCCTCCCGTGTGCCTGGGAAGATGGATCAGCACAGGCCAGGGTGGGGCAGTGCAGTCTCCTGAATACAGCTCAATCCATTTCTGATAATGGTTCAGAGCAGGGTGCTTTTGCAAAATCAGTTCCCTGGAAACAGGACATAGGGCAAAAGTTTGTGACAGTGAGTCACCTTCATGGCTTCAACGCCCTGGGCTCAAGCCATGCTGGTTGTCAGCTGCTCTGTGGGTCTACCGCATTGCTTTGGCAGAATGAAATAAGCTGTAACACAAACAAGGGCACGAGGAAATAATCAGCTGGGAATGATTTTTGTGTCAAGTAAGGCCACAATATATATTTCTCACCCCTAACTGCACTACCTGGCACTGTCAGAGAAATGTCTGGCTGAGCACAGGCGTCAGAGCAGTCCTGTGGAGCCAGGGAGATCTGAGGATAAATGACAGTGGCTTGAGCACAGCTAAAGATGACAGCCAGGTAGACAGAGCAATAGCAGTGCTGAGGATATGAAGAGGGGCACAAGTAGCTTTCTGCACAAATGGGACAGACACTCAGCATCTTTCAGCCAGAACAGGAATATTCAGACTTTGACATCTACCAGGATATAAATAATCCTAATGAAGTGGCTGCTGCATTGGTAGACTGGAGGCTGTCAGCCTTTAAGTGGTGTGAGCTATGTGCTTGTGCTGCTCTCTCTGCGAGAGCCAGCATGGCTGGGCAGTGCCTGTGGGGGAAAAGGGAGGACAGCAGCAGGTGTTCAGGCTCTCAGATTAATAAACCTTAAAAACCCCCAGAGATCTAATAGAGCCGCATTGAATTCTTTTCTGCCTGGCCTTTTAGTTTCTCTGCTTATTCTTTAGTTGCATTTCAAACCTTCCACTGCAATAATGAGGCATGGAAAGGGCATTCACTCAGGTAGATTTGTTCTTTTATTAGTTACTTCTTGGTTTTAAAAGGAGAAAGTACTATAGAATCCAAAGATTCAAATTAAGGGTTAACCAAAAATATGGAACAGCTTAAAGTAGAAATGCAATTAACAATTGCAGAACGCAGAGAGCTGAAATGGAACAAGGGAAGAAATCAGCAATTGGTGTGGAAGGACATCAACCTTTCTGCAGCAGCTACGCCAGCAGGAAACACGCAACGATTTCAGAATGCCCTGTGCCTGATTTTTTCCTTTCTCCTTTCAGATACCAACAGTTTACTTCTTTTTTCTTTCCTTTGCTTTTTCCCCTACTGTTCCTTTCTTTACTGTTTCACTGCCATAACTAGAATTCACTTGAGAGTGATTTTACTTTGTACAAAAGTATAAAGGACAGTGATTTCTTCTCATTGCCTCCTTTTTCCACTCCTCCCCCTCAAGATTTGCTTTAATGACTTGTCCTAATTAAGTTTGAACAAATTCTTTATTATGTTCCCAGATTTTCTGAGGTATGATCACTTAACCTGTAAATTAGAATTGCAGATTTGGTACCCATGCAGACTGATCATTAGAATTGGTACCTGCTCCATCCCTTTTAGCTTTCATTATATCTTTGTACTCAAGGAAGCTAAGACAGTTTCATTTTAGGAATAAAGAGGATACACTAAAAAATAATATGTTTGTCTTTCAAAGGCTTATTGCTTTCATATAATACCATTAACTTTTAAAAAGAGAAGCTGCTGAGTACTGTCTGGGTATGGTAAGAATTAGACCACGGTTTGAAATAAAAACAATACTTCTGGGCACATTAGAAATGGGCCAAAAATCAAACCAATGTTTGTGGGGTCAAAATGAGCTATGTTACCTGAAAATTTGACCAAATGTATTTTCAAAAGCAGCTCTGACTTGCTGTTGCATTGATAAATCCAGTGCTTTTCACCGAAAAGATGAGTGATGGATGGTACAGACCTTCTTTCAGTAACTTAACTTCCTTGCAGTCTTCCAAATAATGGAGAACTGTTTGAGACCTGAGCTAATGATTTTGTAGGAATGCCCTGCAAAGCAGAAAAAAATCAAATAGACCTGAGTTTGGTCTAGGAAGCAAAGGATGAGCAGAAAAGTGAAAGAAGACACTGAAACAGTCAGAATAGGTTGGTTGACAAACACCATTAAAATTGCCACTTCTTTTTCATAAAAATTATGCTTCAGTAAAAGGTGTCAGACATGAAAAATTAATCAAGTAATCTTGACAGAACTTGGCTAAAGTTTTAACTGGTGAGCATTTAAGATTTTTTTTTCCTTTCATTCACTCTGAACTTGGGTAAAAGGGTAGAAGAAAAGTTCCTGAATTAGAAAATTATTTTAAGCTGTGATATTTTTTAATTACCAGCACATCACTGATGCTGGGTAAAAATAGGAGCCCATTTTCATCTGCTATAAGTGGCAGCAATTAATACAAATTGACATTACTCTCTAGCCACTTAATAGTCTGTATAACCAAGACACAAGGATTTGATTTATAACATTTTTTGGTTTTGTCTTTGATTGCTTGTTTTCTCTCTTGTGCATTGCCATTTCATTCACGATAGCACTTAGAAACCAGCTTAAAGTTTTTTAAAATGTTGTTGACTTTGTGCCTGTATCTTTATTGACCTTAGTCAATAGTCCGTAGCCTTTTTGCTCTGATTTAATTCCAAATGTTTTTCTTTATCAGACCTAGCCTGACAATTTTGCTCTGCATTCTCATTCCTGAGGGTGTTTTATATTTCTGTTTGTATTCAGTCTTCTGAGATGCAGATTTGCCAATGGAATGGAGAGCTGCAAAGGCCTCCTATGGCCCTTGTCAACACATTGTTTCCAGCATCGGGTTTCTCTTATTTTGTTCTGTGCAGATTTGATTCATATGAGGCTTTTCTTCCTTAGAATGAGAGAATCATAGAATCATTTATGTTGGAAAACACCTTTTAGATCATTAAGTCCAACTGTTAATCCAGCACTACTAAGCCCACCACTAAACCCTGTCCCTAAGAAGCACATCTACCATCTTTCAAATACCCCCGGGGATGGCGGCTCCACCACCTCCCTGGGCAGCCTGCTCCATTTTCATCAAATTAAAATGCAATGCAAAATACACAAAATTATAAAAGAAGATAAATGAGAACTACACTACTACAGATACGTAGTACAAATATGTACTAACTGTTTCTATAAAAGAGAGGTATAAATAAGATGTAGAAAAAAAATTCTGCTACTGCTATTGAGCAAGCCATTTAATCCTACTGGTAAGCACTAGCTCTGCCCTATGGCTGTCTCATGTAGTGTATCCCGAGGCTGGTACAGCTTTCTCAGTGGGATCACAACAGGGACACTCTGCAACTCATCCAGCAGAGCCCAGCAAAGCAGTACTATATTCTCTCTTCCACATTTCCTTTTCTATCCAGCTCTTCTCCCTTCCTAGGGAGCTTGTAAGGAGACTTTACCAGTTTCTCCTTCCATTCTCTTCTTGGTTTCCTAATTCGTCCTTGCCCTGATGCCTGTCAGCTATCACACCATTCTCTATGCAGCTGTGTTCCAGCCCTCCTCTTCCCTTTCACCCAGTCTCGTTTATAAGCTCTGTGGGATGCGGAAGTTCAGCGTTTGCACAAAGTATTGCACTTGTGATTGTTGCGAGTCTGTTGTTTATAATGCAGGCAGTCATCTTAAGCTGTTTGCAAGTTCAAAATTCATTATATTGTTTCATATTCACAAACTTTCAGCTAGAAAGCATTCCTGACTGTTGTTGTAACCATCAATTCACACCATGGAAATAAGAAATCAGCTCGATGAAGCAAATTGTTTCCACTGGTGATCATGCTACTTTAAGAGGATACACACCCTGTTCTATCACAGAATATAGACATATTATGGGCACATCATCTAGATTAATTTCAAGCTGTGATAGTATAGACTATGTCAAGCTTTTCACAATAGGTACTGTGCTAAAATAATAGAAATCAGAGTGAGGAGTGGAATCTGCTGAAAATTTTATTTTAGTTGTTTTTACCTGAGAGGCAGTCATGATCCAAAAAAAAAGAAAACCTTTAGCAATGCTGTGGAGGGGGCTTTCCTACAACCACTGGCAGAGTGGAAACTTCCCCTTGCAACCCAGAGAGGACAACTGCTGGGAGCAGATGAAAGGGAAGTTATGACGGCCTGGAGAGGCTGGGGGGAAAAGCCCAACTGCCAGGGGAGAAGGAGGCATGGGGCTAGCAGGTCCCCACAAGTGAGCCACAGAGCCATACCAGCCCTTGTTGGAAATGGCTGGCCATCCCAGTCCAGATGAGAGCATTCAGAATGGCTTTACACTCTAAGAAGAGCCACGTTATTTAAAATTAATTAAAATACTAATTAATGAAGCCAGACTTGCGCTAATAAATGGTAAAAAAATGGCTGAAAAAGGCCTCAAATCCACTTGTCTACAGTACAGTTTCCTTCAGAAAGAAGTAGGCTGCTAGGTCATGGAGCTTGGTTTACTGACTGTATTGATGCTGGCTTACTCAACTAATTAAAATCCTCATTAGTGATCTTAACTGAAAATCTCCTATTTTCAGGTCAGGTTTCTGCCTGCATTCATTTGTCTGATCCTGGGGTTAAAGCACATGGACTAAATAGCAGAAAATAGCTCTTCCCAGCTACCTCGCTCTCTTCTGGTGTGTCCTTGACAAGAGACTTGATCTGTTCGACTTTCTTTGCCAGGCTGTAAATGCGAAGGCAAGAACTTCCCACTTGTCAGACACACAGAAGCTAATTTCTTAGCCTTTGAAAAAGAAGGTGTCTGATAAAAAGCTATCAGTTGTATTTATTCAGTCACTGGCATTCGTCTGAGCAGTGTGCGAGCATAAACAAGGTGACTGGCTAAGTATCCTGAGGACTTTGTGTTGCTGCTGACCTTAAGCTGTACACACACAAGTTGCAACAGGACTCTGAAAACCCATGGCTGAGATACCCAGCAGTGATATAGTTGTGTGCAGGTAATACAGACTTGCTTGGCTGAACAGGGAGAGTGAAGGATTTGCACACAGAGGTGTGCAGGGCTGTATATGAACACTGTCGCAAGTCAAGCACTGAGTCATTGGCTTCCCCTAAAGCACGCTGATGAAATAAGTTTTCCATGGCTTACTATGTCTTTAAAGGTCTGAACAGCCTTTTGTTCTTCAGATAATCAGTTCACAGTACAGTGTGGCTGCAGTGCACTTCAGGATTTCTGCCTCTAAAGAGATTATTCTGAGCCACATATACTAAATACAACTTCCAAGATCCATGCTGATTGAAATAAATGAATGCTGGTTAAAGCTGAATGTAGCTACATAAAACAGAAATGGTACATTAGAGTTTATGCCCTCCACCTCCTCCCCATTCCCTCATGAACGAAGATTAAACTGGGTCTGAGAACATTTGAAAAATTTGTTTATGTGATGAAAACCTTACCCTGTCATCTTGTCACCAAGGATGTTTTGCAGTTTGTTTCACCAATATTTGAATGTGTAGTCCACAGCTGCAAACACAAAAAAAAAAACAGTGAATAAATCTTTCCTTATTTTTTAAATACTGTATGTCTATAATGTACAATATCTCTTTAAACATTGCTGATTAATACTTCATTTTCTACATTAGAATTGTTATTAATTATTATCAATAATGGCAAAAGGCTAGTGTAAATTGCACTTCTATGAAAAATAAATTTTTATCAGTTGCTTTACTGGAGAATCGCATAGTACTCTCAGCTAATAACAAAACTACATGCTTTCTATTGTTTTCTAAACATGGGGGGAAAGCTCTTTTCAAGAGGACAAATCCTTTATATGACAAATCCTTTATAAATGACTTTGTAACCTTATAAGGGGTCATTTGGACTGAAACCATTTTTCTATATCTCATGTAGGATATAATCACCCAGACATATCCTGAATCACTGTTTCATATTCTGAATGATGATTTCATAGACCAAAGAGAAATATCACTCAGGGAGGGGTTGGAAAAAAAAGCCCACCTAAATGAATAGAATATGTATTTTTTTGCTAAGTTAAATTATGTGTTAGATAAAATATTTTCAAAAGAACAAGATGAACTGTTTCCTCAGCCAAACATTTGTATTTTCTTAATAATATTTCAAAAGTTCTGACTGAAATCATTAGATTTTTAAATCTGTGAGTAACAATAAAAATGCCTATATACTGCTTAATTTTCCTTACAGAGTATTTTCTACTCATAACCCCAGACAGAAAACATCAGTGCAGCTGCATCAGTCAGGCCAGGGCTGTCAAAAAGGCTGAGTCCCTGGGCAAGGTAGCCACCCCAGCTATTTCATCACAACGGTGTGAGACAGAGCCTCAGCAGCGCTCTGGGGCCACTGACTACTGCAGCCCGCAGGTTGCAAGGGAACCTGTTCCTCCACTCTCGGCCAAACTCTTGGCAGAAACAGGCAAACAGCCCCATGTTGCCTTGGGAAGAGCCATCTCCAAGCTTTTGAGCATGGTGGTGGCCGGGGGCTAGTGTGAGAGGACCCTCGAAGGTGTCACCCTGGGAGGGAGAGCCTCTGCGGTATGTTCTTGGTGACTGCTTGTTTTCAGAGACTTTGTCTTCCAGAAGGCACTAAGAATTTATCTCAAGTTATATTTTGTGTTAAACATACACCATTAGCTTTACAAATGGCTTTCCGCAATATATGTCTCTACTGGGAAAGAATGAAACAATTCTGGCGGAGCCAGATGGAAAGTATAAAAACACTGTGGGAAGTTTTGTCATGAAAGAAGACATAATTTTAAAACAAAATATTTCTGCTCAATATTTTGAAATCAGACTATAAAGTACAGGTCACAAGAGCCTTTATTCTTAAATTAGTATTCTCTAAATGCTGAGAACACCAGCCATTATTGTAACCTCAGGCTTTTCCATGTTTTTTTGTGATTTTGTAGGATGAAAAAAAAGGAAAGACATTTTGGAAACATGTTCTAGCTGCAAATAAGACAGTTACACAGTATGAATTGCTTTGGATGTGTCTGGCTTCTAGTGAGAAGTTGAAAGAAACAACTTCAAGTTCAGGAAGCACTGGAGAACTGCTGCAACTCCCCATGCTACTTTTTTACTATTATTGTTATATTTTCCCGTGAAGAAGTGAGATCTTTCTCAAAACTCATGGTCTGCCTGAATGTCATCCCTCCTTTCCACTCTTTTTAACCAACGAACCCTCAGACAAAGTTCTGCTCCAACTGGAAGTTTCTGGGATCTTTCTCTAAGATGGGACACAGTGAGACCATTTTCACTGCCCTTTGCCAAATAATTACAAGCTCTTTTCTCTGGTGCTCCACCAAGGAATATGATGCAATCTGGAAGTTTTCCTGCAAAGCACTGTCATCTCCAAACCCTGAAGAATTACAAGTGCTCATAGCACCACTTCGGTACATCTTCCAAGGTTTAATACTAAATAATATTGCTGATATTAATCGCTGTAACACTCATGTTACAAGCATCACAGAGGGCGATTACCTACCTGTACTATGTACTTGAAACTCTAGAGATTTCCCTCCTGTGGAGCACTAGGTCACATAGGGACAGAATGCATACCTGGAGCTTTGGAGAACAAGGATTTGAGGTAAATATTTGGCTGAAAGAGAAGATAGAATGAGAGAGATTTATGGGAAACCAGGGAGAAGTGGATTATAAATCATTACCCAAATAGAGGAGGCACAGTTGGCTGGTTATTCAGACACAGACTGGATTCCCTGCAGTAAACAGGACAGTGCAGGCTGTTCGCTTAGACAGTATAGACACAATATTTCAGCACTGTCACCAAGAAAGACCATTGGTAGCAGAAGTGAAAAAGGTCAATGAAGATGAGGTTTACAAATGTTAAGAATGCTCATACACACTGATCATCATGTTGGGCTCCTACCTAAACAAAAAGATTTAGGAAAAAGGTTAAATGCAACACTAGCGGCAAATCCTCCCCCACAGAGTGATTCATAAATGTTGGTTTAACTACAGTGCAATCAACATTCTTGACACATGGTGACGCAGACTGTACAAAAGCTAATCTTAACATCATTTATCCTCTTTTTTTGATGTTAGGACCTGGTTTTTTTTAAAAAGCAAGGGCATATTCTTAAGGGTTTCTATGTATTAATAATATATTTTATCAGACTGACTGCTGTAAGTAGAAAAACAGGTCAAACTGTTGGACATGCACAATGTTGAAATAGCGTAGCCCTTATACATCCTTCACTTGCAATATCATGTGCTGGAACACACACACAAGCATTGAAAGATTCATTAGGAAAACAATCCTGTTTTGAAATAGGGCTGTCCAGATCCTCCCTTTTAATTACACAGGCCCCAGTCTCACTAAACCCACTAGGAGAGTTGCCCGTGGCCAAAACAAACTAAATGTATTTAGGCCCTTCACAAGTACAAAAGTCAACCAACATCTCTCCACTACCAGCACAATAAATATGCCTGAACACAGAACAATCAGCTTCTATGCCTGTAATTCTGACGACCTTTTATCAGGTGCATTGAGTGCTCTCAGGGTAACTCTTCAGGTGAAACTAAGCAACTACTGGGCACCAGAGAGAATGGCCACACACAAGTAAAGGACAGAAGTTCCCCAGTTATAAGAGAAAGAGTATCTCTCAGAAAATAGTCACTGCATTTCAAAAACCTTAGACCAGGCCCTCAAGGATTCCTACAACATTTCCCAAAGAAAAACTTGGGTGCTTTCACAAATCTACTGGATACCAAAACCCATGAATTCAGAGACAGTGCTTTTGTGACAGAAAAACCTCCCACCTTCCCCTTGATGTATCTCTTTCTCAGACTCCTCTTCCTCTTACTGTTCCTTCCTCTAACTTTCCCTTTGAGATGGACTGAGCACAGCTAATGTGATAAGACAATGTGCTCAATTTGCACTTAGCTTTGAAGTCTTCTGCTTCTATTTCAGACCTGAAAAAGGACTCACATGCCCAAAAACTTGTCTAGTTTTGCCAGTGATACAAGCTGGCCTAATAAAAGATACTGCTTTCACCAAGAAAATCTGTCTTGATTATGTCTTTAGGCTGTCATAACAACCACCACCATTATTCTTCATGTGACACAGTCAATCAGTAGATATTTTTTGTCTTTCCATAAGTGATCCATAAAGCTAAAATAAACCAGGCACTGCATATTTTTTTAGACTGATGGCTCAGAGAGAGAACTACAAATAGTACTCTAACCAGCAGAGCCATTACTCAGACAGAAAGTGTATGTGGGAAAGGGAGGGGCAGGGATGGGGGGATTTGTGACTTCAGAAGACATATACAAACACCTGGACTAAAAAATTTAATTCAGAACCACAGTAAGGTGATAACAGACAGATATGTTCAACGATAACATCTAAAGGTCAAATAAACTCACAAATTAAATCAATATTATTTGTGGGAAACTTACAGTGTTGAATTAAACTGATCATAATTCTTAATCAAACATTGAGGTTGAATACTTTTGCTTCCAGGTTTCTTTTTATTCCTATTAAAGACTCACATCTGTCTGGAGTGTCATTTTGAGAAGAAACAGAAGAGAAAAACAGATGTAACAAGAGAAGGAGATCATTTGCCAAACAAATACAGGGCTGAATACAAGCATAGAGTGAAAAAGGACATAAGCAAAATAAGGCTGATGAGAGAGGCAGCCTGTCAGGAGTGTTTGAATAAGTACACTGGGGAAAAGGAAAATGGAGGAAATAAAAGACATGCAAATATTTTCAGTAGACATCCCAAAAGGCAAAAAATTGGTGACTCTTCGAAACATGATGTAGATCAAAAGTACCTGTGGAGAGACAGAGGGGAATGACAACACAGCTTGATCAACAAGAGAGGAAGATGATTCCTGTGGCAGCATTGTAACCTCCATAAAAGATCATACAGCAAAAAGAAACAGAAACAATAGATTTACTAATTATACATCAGAAACAGAAATTCAAGAAAGCTGATTTTTGCCCACTGTTTTCACATAATTTCTGCTATAAAATGTTAAAATTTAATCTCAAACTACAGCACATTATAAACCTCAGTTGCTTCTAAACCTGATAACTGTTTCATATATTCAGATTACTTTCCTTTATCAAATGTCTGATCTGCTAAAGGTAAAACAAACACTGCCACATCAAACTTCTTTCATTGACTACTGTATTGCTTTCAGGGAGTAACAGCAACCTGTTTCCCAAGTATCTATTTCCTTGAAAAAGATGCTTATTTAAAGAAATGCGTGGGGTGATCTTCACATATATTTTCAGACTTCCAGCTTGGATCCCTCAGAGTTTTAGTCATACAATCATTCTTCAGCCTTCTCTAAGGACAGTCAGAACAACTAGACATCTGAACTTCAGCATAAGAATGTATCTCCACTGAGCATCATCTACCCAGGTGCAATTGTACTCAACTGCCAGTGTTATAAAAGGTGGATAAGTCAAGAATGCCTGTTACAGTGCTCCACTCCATAAAGACATGGAACTCACAACAAAAGCTTTGAGATGTGCATTACCTATTGTATCTAATTTGTGCTCTTCCTCAGGGTATTTGAGACATAAGTCCTGAGCTCCCCAACACCATCTGAGCAGCAGAGAGGGTGTTTTGAAAAAGACACTGAACTGAGCAGTGAGAACACAGTATGGTGACAAAATTTTCTGCATTAGTTTTTGTCTGCAAGATAATGCTCCTCAGCTACCCTGCTGGGGGGTGAAAGGGGTTTCCTTTCACTGTTTCCGGTACAGTGACCTTTGTCTTCAATCTTGTTCCTCCTCACATATTGCTTTGAACTATGAGGAGCTTATTTTCTTTTCTCATTTATATTTCAAAATACAAATCATGCTTACTAATTCTCTTGCATCCGATTTACTTTTTAAAAATTTACATTTTTCCTGTTAAAAATACCCTACCACATAAAAAACATACAAAATATCTCAACCTTAATGTCACTAGTCCAATTCCACTGGGGATTGGATAATCATCAGGAGAGGTCCTGCTGAAAAGTACAGAACTGAGCTAACCACACCAGTGGGCTAATACAAACCACTCCGTTTTTCTCTCAAGAGGCTCAACAATTGCTAAAGATACAGGCATGCTGCAGAAAAACATCTGATTTCCTAAACTAATGCTGTTATTTCTTGCATTCTGGTCTTTCTCTAATACTCTACTTATGTGAGTATTGTCCATAAGAATTCCTGTTGGATTTTCTGGTCATGCTTTTAATATTCTGTCCATGTAATCATATTAATGAATTACTTGGGCAGCAGCTTTCCTTCTCAAGAATGAGGTGTCAACTGAGTTCATTTGTAATCTGAAATATGTCCACCTAGCAACCAAGCTGAAAAAATGCTGTATCCAAATTCCAAGCCTTGTATTCAAAATTACTTCCGGAATTCAGCAATCACATCAGCTTATTACAGAAATGGAAAGTCTGACTGCATGATGTCTATCTAAAACTAAACTATTTTGGTAAATTTTGTATTCAAATTCAGACAATTTTTTACAAATTTTTCATTTTAAGTACTCTCAAAAAAAAAAAAAAAGAAAAGAAAAAAGAAAAGAAATATCAGCTTTTGCTTTTTAGTATCTCTGTTAATGCTGAGCATCTACATGTTGAATAGTCTTGTAATTTAATATTTATAGAAATTAAAGTAAAATTTAATATTTCTGCCAATATAGTAAAGTTTGTACTGTGCAACATTTATTTTTTATTTATCATTTATATCTTTAAACTGTGACATATGACCTAAATAATTCAGGTCAGGCAACATGATAAAATCCTTTATTAGCTGAAACTTGTTTATGTATGAGCTCTTCCTTGATTGACACACATTGAAACAATTAATGTACATCCTTGCTCATTGAAATGCTCGTTTGTAGTGAGACTGCTACGCTTGGGCAACAAAGCCACAATAATGAGTTCCCTGTTTTTACCAAAAAAACAGATGTAGGTTTTGGGGGTTTTTGCAAGTAGTGTCTGTTCACACAGTCATAACGTGGCCTCTGATGAAAAGACCATTACACTGAGTCTGTGATTTGCAGTGGAAACCTACTGCAAATACAAGAAAAAAAAAAAAAGGTAGCCTGCAGTGGAATATGTCCTCGACCTCAAAATTCATCACTTTCTGTTCTAGACTGAGTTATTAGTAATACTTGCAGAAGAGACTTCTAAGTTACAGCTTTTCTACCTTCATTTTGATGAATTTATTGGTATGAACAGGAGTCTTACATAAATAAGACTTGTGGACTGGAATCTGAAAACATTTGCACCACCAGCATATTTAGGTATTAACATTTGCACGGTTGCCATCTCATTCCTGTTTCTAAGCATGAGCAAACCTTGCAAGAATGCATTCACCAATTAGATTAGATTTCTTGTTTGAAATATAACTTATGATTAGGCTCTGTGGATGGGTGCAGACAGTTCACCGTTATCGGGTTCCTACCTGGCTAAGTGTGACTTTTTCACTAAAAGAGTGTTGTGCTTCTGCTAATAAAGTCTTCTGGAGAGAAGTGCTTAGACACAGTCATTTACCCAACTGTTCTGCTTTCAGACCAGAGCAGAATTAATATCTGGCCACACAGACTCTGAGCAGAGGAAACACACACTGGTTACCACCTGCCTATCTGGAGATATCATTTTATTTTTCTACAGTGACAGGAAATGCCTTTTGCAATATTCATGTTTGGGGTTTTTTTTCCCCACATATTTGGCAAAACATTAAAAGTGAGAATCGGCAACATAGTATTTTAAGTATAATAGGAAAATAATAGGAAAATAGGAAAATAATATTGTAACGTCAATAAGGACATCTTGTGCAAGCATAATGAAAAGTAAGACTCATGAGGCCGATGAGGCTGATGAGGCTGATAAGACACAGAATCCTTGCAAAAATGTAGTTGCTTAGATTAGCAAATCTGATATGGACATAGTTTTTATAACACTACTCAATTTTACACAAATAAATGAAGTTCTGGCAATATTTTTCACCTAGCCAAGGGTGACTTTCCACCTTCAGCCCACACCTTGTATTATGTACACTTATCGTTTGACTGAACAAACAGCTTAAGTTATATATTAGTGGTAGTAAGTTTTGGTATGAAGCTATAATTTACCACTAAACTGAGCCTGAATGTAATTTTTTTCCCATTGATCTCTGCTCCAATTTGACAGCTCTTTTCAGCAGATGGCATTTCTAGAAAACACCCAGATTCCAACTGTTTCTACCAAAAGAAGGTCTGGATTCAAGGGGGAAAAAAGAGTTTGCTAAATGCCAGTTACTACCAACTCCATATCGGGTAATTTAAACTCAACTCAGTTGACTTGGATGAAACAACAAATTGATTTACAGGCAAGAAAGAATTCTCACAACTCCCTGCTCCCCAGCTGGCTGTTAGCTACTAAAGTAGGGTCAATGGTTTGGCGAATGGTTCTCCAGAGGAAGGAAAGGGAAGTAAAATGAGAAAGAATGATATAATTTTTTTAGCAAAAGACTTAAAAAAAAAAAAAACAACCTGAAATTTAACATACAGAGGAATAATGGTTGGAGCAAAGTATGCTACAATTTATTTGTAAAGTACTTCAGACAATAGTAATGTGAACCTAGATTTAATAACAACGTCTACACACTGAAAACAAAGGTGTGCTGATTGACACAAGGAAACTGAAGGACTTAGCATTGAAGTAAAAAGTACACAAAATACAGATGAGGACGTATGTTCTGCAGTAACAACTCCACTGCAAGTAAGATGCTTCAATATGTCCCAAAAACCTTGGAAATTAACAGTCTCCTCTGCATAAAAATTATCTATTCATTTTGCAATAGGTGTTTTGTGCTTATTTTGCTAAAGAAATTAATTGAGCATTTAATCAAGTATGTGAATTGTTAAAATGCTATGTTAAGAATGCTCTTTTTATTGGCAATTTGAGCAGCACGTATTACTTTGGTTTTCTCTTTCTGGGCTAAACACTACTTTACTTACAAGGTGAATGAGTGGTATTTGTGGACCCGTCAGTTGAATAGCCCTGTGATCATAAGATCAGAGATTTTCCAGTTATTCGAGTCACATTAGTAACAGCTCAGCTAATTAGCAATTTTAAAAGGATCAACTCACTAACAAATTAAAAGAAGTATCTGTATACAAAGAGAGATTGTTCGATTTGGCTCCAGTCTTGATAGTAATAAATAAAAGCATCTATTGTGTGAAAGCGGGGAAACGTCTCATCTGTAGTGATAGGGATTCATTTTGGAATGACACAGTCGCAGTTTCTATTTTCTCAGTGTTTTGTGGGGTATGTTTTGGTTTCTGCTTATTGAGAGTGAAATTTAAGGTCAGAGGCTAAATGATGTCAAATGCCTTCCAATCATTTGATGTGACAAGGCAGCTGAGATGTTCAGGATGTGTCCCGAACGCCATAAATATGTGGCAATGTTTAAGGGAACACTGTTGGTGGACTTACTGTTTCTGCTTGCAGATAATTTTTCAAAAGTAAAGTTAACAAGGACATCTTTGAAAATATTGCCATACCCCTCTAAAAGTGGAGTGCTTTTATTCATAAACAAAGAGACTGCAATAGAAAAAGTGATTCTAGAGGCATTGGCAGAATGCCCCGTTGCCCCAAGCACTGTGATGTCTTTTATGGATGCTATGAAACATTTCAGTTTGCCTTGGATTAGGACGCTGGCAGTACAGAGCATGTGATCCCATCCCCAGCAAAGCATTCTTTCTCTTCGGGATACAGCTATGGAGTGATTTTTCCTAGGAGATTAGATGAATCTAGCCTGGGCATCTGCAATACTTTTTTCTCTCATATAATGGAAAGCCTTTAATCAGAAATGCGACACAAGCCAGTAACAGGAGCCCTCTTGGTTTTCTCAAAGCAAAAGCAAAGACATCAAACAAAATAAAAAACTCCAATGACCTTAAACTAGTAGCCTAAATATGCAGCAGAGAACTCATTACTCGGACAAAACAAGGAACCACATGTTCCAAAAAGGGGGTGTTACTGCAAGTTTAAAAAGTGTTCCAAAGAAAGTTCCTTGCTGGCATAACATTATCCTTGCATCACGACTGAAAAAAATTGTTAAAATTACTTCAGAATTGCTAGTTTGAACATATCAGGAGCACTATGAACACAGTGCTCTGACTTCCGGGGGCTGGTATCAGGCACTGTGGAAAGAATAGATGGCCAAAGCCACAGGGCTTTAGTCCGTGACTATGAAGTCAATAGATTTTGTAAGTGAATGCCAGGACAAGATGCATAGACTATAGCTCAGCAATTTCTGAGAGGAAGATCATGAAAATACATTGCTTTTAATGTATTAAAAGCTCTAGTGATCTTTCATTCAAAAATGAAATGTCATGATCTGTCATCTCCTGAGATGAGACCTTTCTGTCATTTCATACTGAGCACTGTAATCCACCCCAGCCATAAGTAACATCACACTAGAAAAGGTAAAATTTTGGCTGGTGGATCTTCAAGGATTGATTTTAAACTTCCCAGAAAGAGTCTTAAGGACAAATTAAAAGAGTCCTGTAGGTTTTGATTGCAGTTGAAATGATAAACAGTTATATAGATTCTGCTAAGATAATTTCTTAAAGTGATAGAGTTTTGTTGTTCTCAGTTGAAGCATTTCTAAACAATATGTTAGATAAGTCACAACAAATAAAAGCAAATAAAGGAAAGGTATTAGCACAAAGAGGAGTCCTGTAGGAAAAGAGTTTAATAGAAGCAACCTGAATGCTGTTTTCATATGCTGGTGGTCTGAGGGATGAAGGGTCAGAGAAAGGGTTTAGAGAAATTAAAATAGTTTTAAAGGAAGAGAAGAAGGAAAGTATACCTGACATCTAAAATAAAAACATAAGTATCTTCAAGTATTTAAACCAAAGTCATGAACAGCTGAAGCTAAGTGGAACTTTTTTTAAAATAAATAACATAACTCAAGAGTGAAAATAAATTAGTGCATATCAGAAAAAGCAAAATCATATCATAATCATATAATAACCATGCAATCAAGAAACTAAAGGCAACCAAAAAAACCCAGGTTTTCATACCAAAAATTACCAAGAGGAATAATTTTAATTGTAACTAGTGACTCATACTCAGGGAAAAAAATCACAAAATTTAAATTCAAAACATATAAAGCATTGCTTTTCTCCTTCCCCTGTCTCTAATTTATTTTACACCAGCTTTTAAAGGTAGAATTTACAAGCATGAGTACATCAAGGACCCAAAAGGACAAGTGCAAATAAACAGGCTACACTGTTTACATTAAAATTTGTTAGAAATCCTTTGCTCATTTATCAATGCCTTTGCACCCCAGAAGAGCTGCATAAGTCAACACTAAATAGGAAAGATGATGCTTCTCCCTAAACCATCTGATAGAGCTGTGGCAAGCACACCTGACTGGCTCCAGCTGATGCAGGCTGCACCTAACTGGGCTCTGCAGGCAGCAGCTAGAAATCATTCCTGATTCCAGTTCCAGGTGGGTTACTGGAGTCTCATACCTTCCTTACCCTGGAGTCTCATACCTTCCTTACCCTGCCGTATCAGTGTAAAGTGAGCAAGCCTAAATTCTGTCCTAGAGTCCCTGGAGTTTCAGAAAATTTAAAACAATGTCTTCACTTTCATCTGAATATGGGACAGCAAAATTGAAATGTATATAACACATAGTTTTCCAAAGATGAGGTCTCCAGCACTGATCACTCGGCAGCACGATTGCTTCAGGGCTAAGTATTCAGATCCCACATTCCCAAGTAGTTCGGCTGTATGTGTACTGAAATGCTAAATGCTTGCAATTGTTTTCTGTAATATGCAAGGGCCAGTTGGCTGGCATGTAGAACAGTTAAGCCTTTATTGTCGCTAGGCTTAACATTTCCAGCAAGGTTGAATAAAGCTATTATCAGTGAGACTTCCATCTGTTGTTTCAGGAATATAGCATGGGGCTTTTTAAGCAAATGCAGAGACCTACGCACATTACTGAGGCTGAGCCCAAAACAAAGGTACCAGAAACACTAAGCCACTTAAGAACCTGCAAAATTAAGGGTCTTGTCTGCTTCTGTGCCAATTGGTCACAGCAACTTGACCCCATGGACTTTCATGCAATCCCAGCAAGGAGCTAGATGACTTTATTTCCATCAGACATTCATCAAAAAATACTCCTTGAAGATGCAAATCGGTAACATCTGGTCACCAGGAAAGTATATTTGACTACTGAGACAAATACTTCAGGGAGGTATAATAGCATCTGCTTTTACCTGGTACTCCACGCTGCCTATTTATTTTAAATATAATTATACATATGCCTTTATATTGTAGTATTCTCAATGACTAAAATCCAGACTACAGTATAATAGCGCTGCATGCTGTAGAAATGAAAAAAACCACTACTCTTCCCTCAGATTCTGTAGAGTTCAGTACTGGAGTGACAAAACAAAGGACAGAGTGATGAAGATCATCCTATAAGCACTAGAAAAACAGAAATATTTGTCATAAGCATTTTAAAGCATTATTATTATTAAATAGCTCTTAGATTTTATTTCCCTACTTTTCTCCTCAAAGTAATTGCTATTGTTTTCCTTCAGACACAGCTAAAGTGAAGCAAGTTTTACTGTTGAGTGCAGGTAATGCGTCACGGTTCACTTTGATAGTTTGGATTATCTTATCTAATTTCACCATCACTGTGTTACTCATGCAGATTTAATGAAAAAATCAGATAGCTTGTTTAGGGTGAGGATGCTTATACCTCTTACACTTCTTCCAAAGTGATTTGCTCTTCCACAGTTGAAGACTCCCTAACTGCATAAAAAGTACACACGTTTCAGCCATAAAACATGTAGGAGGTGGCCAAATGTTTAACTTTGTTTTACAGCTTGCTGGGAAAAAAAGAGATTTGCACTGGTGAAGCTGCTAATTTTGACAGACTGAAATGCTCTTTGAGGAATTAATGTGCTTATATAATACTGACCTTAAAGTGTCTAAAGAGCAGTTTCTTTCAAGCTTTCCTTTTGGACATCATCACAGCTATTACAGGTGGTCTGTGACATGGTCAGTTGTCTGTTTCAGAAACAGGTGAGCTTAGCAAATATTTCCTAATATTCTATTGTATCAAGGAGTTGGACTTGATCCTGATGGGCTCCTTCCAACTCATTATATTCCATGTTTTTGTCTTTGTCATATGGGTTCTCTAGCTTAAAAGCATTTGCCACTCCTCACCTTTGATATTAAATGCCCTTTGATATAAATAACCATAACAATATTGGGTCAGGTCATTTGCTTGGTTTTTAACAGCTGTTTTAAAACATGAAGAGTTTGAAATACAATGTCAAGATAAAATTTTATAAAATTAAATTAAAATATTTCAAGAACAGATATATATCACACCGCATCAGATGTACTCATTACTTACACACACACACACACACACACATATATATATATTCTCTTTTAGAAAGTGTGATGGAAAATTTTACTATGTATATCTAAGAGGGGAAACTGACAATATTTGGATCCAAATTTTGATATTTCCCAAGGAGCTAAACCACATGAAAAAAAATATGGCTCTTAGCATTTCACACCAAGAGGTCTGTGTTTACTCTCAAAATGTGTCCTCGAAGTTGTAATACATTCTGCATTTTCTCTAACATAAAGTAAAGAGGAACAACCGCATTGGAATCCATCACATCTTATGCAAACTGCTGCTGAACTTACAGCAATGAGAGAGGAATAATCCCACATTCAGGCAAATTATCCTTTAGCCCATGTACAAGGAAATCAGAGACATAGAGACTTCAAAAAAAAGATTGTGGAATAATCCATTTACTCTCAGATAGAAAAACATATAGTAAGTACTTATTTATTTACGTGCCTCAAATTGGTCCTTAAAAATGCCCATCTAGTACAATACACACTTTCTTTAGAAAAACAAACAAGCTGTGAGTGCAGTTATTACTGGCAAATGCTTCCACAACTTTTGCCAAGTCACCACCCAAGACAAATGCCATTCTATCCTCAAGCACATGTAAAACCAAATGCAAGCTCTACACCATTCCTGTGGTCTGCAAAAACAAGACAGAACGCAAAACAAAAGACTGGGTTACAAAAGAGTGAGAAAAGTTATGGTTAGGCAGGCTTATAAGAGGCTTGATAATATATTTGGTACAGAGCAGAAAATCCTGTTGTTGTTTCTAGAGCTTTCTGCAATACTTGTTAATGGGCTGGTTTGCTTTTTGGACTGGATTTTGTTATTTTTTAGGACACCTATGTGTAGTTAAAGCACACACAGAGGCACACGGATGATGTGAATACCCTTTTGGTTCTCTTTCCTGTAACCTACAGTCTCTGCTTTCCACCCACTTACCTCGTTACAGACTGGTCACACCTTATTTCACTCTTTAAATTCCAAGGTTTGTGCAATCTCATGCCTTTTACAGACAGGAAGCAGTTAATAGATATGACAATTAAAATAGTGTGACTTAAAATAATGAGGCATGTTCAAATGAACTGCAAAGTGTGGTGGAAGTGCTGTTGCTACGGAGGTGCAGCTATAACCAAGCTGTCAGTGGGTATTGGGCTCCTAGAATACAGAAATCTAGCATTTAAAAAGAGAAATTTTTTTGTACGGCTCTTCTTTCGTCTCCTTTTGTGCCCAATGGAAGGGAAGGCAGAAAGTTTGAAATAAGCATATGGTGGGTGTTGGATACTGTGAGAAGTGACTTCCCTAAATTTTCAGCAACTGCATCTCCCATTCTGTGACAAAACTGCAAATCACTGGCAATACAGGAAAAAAACCCCAACATTTGTCACTTTTAATTATTACTGGTCAACTTTAGGAAATGATAGCATTAGAATAAAAACAGAGACTAGTATTTTGATCATCTTGCAGCAGGATCAAAAAAGTACTGACAGTCTTAGCTACACTAAAAGTGAGATTGACTGCTACATAAGGCTTAGGGAAATTTCAAATCATCAGTAACTGTAATTTTCACCAAAATATTTTCATAATCTCCTATTTTGTGGAGTTTTTTTCATTCTCACTTACTGAATTTGGTCTACTGCCCTAAGTTGAAAGCCTTAACCAGAAACAAGGCTCCAGGACAGAAGTGCCCACCCAAACACACATCGCTCTCTTAAGAACGCAATCAGAAATAAAACACTACTAATAGACGTGGCAGATACCAGGAAAAGCAAAAAAGAAAAAACAGCTGTTATTCTAAGACCCAACAAGTAATTACAATGTCCAGTTCAGTAATGAAAGCCTTTATTTTCCTTTTAAATTAAATATCTTTAGGAGCTATTTTTGAATGCTCCATCTTTCACTACTTGATATCCTCTCTCCCATAATCTCCTTCACTCCCACCTTGGGCAATACAACCCAAGTGTGATTTAAAGAAATGTGTGAAGTAGCAAAAGCCATAGGATGTTTATGACAGCTGGATTTTGAATAGATTAAAGATGGGAGTAATGCAGAAGCCACAACAGAAACCCCTCAGTAGGTTGGAGTGCAATGAACTTCAACCTATAGCAACTGAATAATTTCAGGTCTTTCAACCCCTAAGGTTTTGCCCTTGTTTTGAAACCTATTGTTATCATTCTTTGTATTATTCTTCTTCAAATCCCTTGGGCCTTTCTATATGCCAGCCTTGACCAGTTTACTTGGCACACAATCTTCTCCTCGCGCTTTTCAAACATCCATGCAATTCCACAAAGCTTCCCCATGGATTCGGCGCTATCCCTAAGAGATGCAACCTGACGTTCATAACAGGCAGCTTCAGCAGCAGCTGGGAACCATCCGTGTTTCAAAACAGAAGAACTGAGAAACATGAAATTAACATGAATCCAACCGCAATTTTGACACTTTTAGAACTATGTTATCCTTTTTTCCAACATCTCCTATGAAATCTGAGTCCTCTGCACAGTGTGCCCCGCTGGCTGAAAAGGCAGCACGATGCATGCCCTGGACACTGTCAGGAACAAGCTGTACATTCTCACATTGATACAGAAATGCTGTCAGTATCACAGCACTACATTTAAAAGAAAGCAAAGCAACACAATAGAGATAGGCCCACCTATTTAAGAAATTATAAATCAGACTTACAAAAATATGGATTTGAAATTAATTTATAGTTAAGGAGTTACTTCTGATTAAGTTTTTGCCTAATAAGAAATATGATTATTTTTGATTAATGAGACACATTTTGCAGATTTTTGGGAGATAGAGGGTTAGATGTAGCCTATATAATAATTTATCTCTAGGAGCTGTATATTGGCAAAATAACAAGCACAAAGAAATATCTGGCAGAAAATGGGAGGGGAAAATTCTATTCTTTTAAAAAAGTTCTTTTTATATATATAAAGACAAAAACTCTGAGGTAATAGGAAGTCTTTCCTAATTAAAAATTGAATAATTGCTTCCCTAGAAATGAATGTGCTTCTTGATAGTTACATGTGATATAAAGTAGAATTATTAATTGCTAGCATCAATATTATCAGTGATCTTAGATGGGATTATTTACAGAATAAGTCATTAAGCCACTGCTCGGGAACTGGCTTGGCACTGGAGAGCAGATGGTGAACCACTGCATTGGGCATCACTTTTGTATGTTCTTTTATAGTTATTATTATTTTTCTTTCCTTTTCTGTCCTATGAAAGTGGACTTATCTCAGCCTACGAGTTTTACCTTTTTGCTGATTCTCTCCCCCATTCGACTGGGGCCAGTGAGCAAGTGGTTATGTGGTGTTTTAGCTTCCAGACCGAGTTAAACCAACGGCAGAATTCCTTGTCTCGTCTTTATTCACAGAATACTACATAGACACCTTTTGGGATGTTCACATGAATTGCTCCCTGAGGTGCAAAAGGCCCATAAAACCCTCCTGTCAAAACTTCTATACTATTAAGATAATTCTTTGACACAGAAATTGTTGCATCTTTATTCTCAAGGAAGTAGTATTTCATTAGCATTTAGTAAAATCTGAAGAGAACCACTGAAAATAATTTTATTCACAGATGGCAAAAAGATCCCAGTAACCTTACAGACCTGCTCCTTTAAGCTTGTTTTATGAGCATCTTTTCTTGGTCCCTCTTGACAAGCATCTTGACTCTCTGGCAAGATCTGTTACAACTGCAACAGAACTTCTTGATTGAGATTCCCCCATGTTTACAATTTGGTTTTTTTTAACCTGGCCAGGCAGAAAGTTGTTTTGCAGCTAGGCTTCCTAGTTGCTGTCTGGCTTAACAGTATTGAGAGCAAATAAATTCAAGCCTTCCTGATCTCTCCTGGCCTTTCTTCAGCACCTCGGGCTTTGGGCTGTGTGCCACAGGCTTGTGGCAAACTTTCTATTGGCTCATCTCAGAAAATGTTTCACTACACTGTCACTTGGTGGGCCTTGCAATTCACACATCTTTTGGAGTCATTTAATGACACAGGGAACAAGTTTGCTCTTGATGAGACGTCTGTCCTGGGTAAGCTCCAGAACTGAGATGCTGCATTATTCATTCAGACTGAGTTAATCATATTCCTGTAGTGACATTTGAAGCCTTGCAGGTCTATTTTCTACCTAGTTTGTACTTTAATCTCATATTGCAGTGGGTGGGGGCCTAGGAATCTTACCAGAGTGTTGCAGTCACTTTCCTTGTTTCCCATGCTGTATTACAACGTGCAGGTTATGTTCAGCACACAGCTGGTGTCATTCTCCAGCTACTCACCGACCATGCCACTTCTACAGAAGAGGATGAAGCCCTTTTTTTCCATGCTTTTTTTCATGGTTTGAGGTAACAGTATCCTCTTCTGATGCTCCACGTCATGCAGGATTATTAAGAATTCTGCAGCGTCAAGCCAGTACTAGACATACTTAGTTACCAGTCAGTTGATTGGGAGAAGCTACAAATTTTGTTTAAAATACCCTTGTGCTTAGCAAAAACCTGTTAAATGCATTTTCCAACATCATTGGTTGAGATAATGACTTCCCGAACACGTGGAGAAGAAATATTTTCAAATTAAATTGATTTTGAAAAAAGATAATTCTTGAAAAAATGCATAATTTTATTACCTAAATTAGTATAGTGAGTGTTACCAAAAGAAAGGAGATTTAAACTAGCTAATTGGCTAGCATGATTTAAAATGTAAAGATTTGGAATAAAGCTAACAGGCAATAACTGCCTGAATCTCTTTACAAAAATGAGCTCAACAGGAAAAATAGATCCCTTTAAAATGTGAGGGACTGTTTGCTGTGGCTTGGTGTGTTTTAGTCTCTTCCCATGTGTCCCAACCTTAGTGACAAATAACTAATGCAAAAGTATATCTAAAGAAAATACATTTTATTCTGAGGCATGGATTTGAAATAAATCCCAACCAAAAAATGAAGACATTTGAAAAATCCAGGTCAACATGTAGAATTTAAAGGGAACAGAAAATTTTACTTCTGGGAGAAACATATAATTAATTGTAAATCAGGACACCTATGCAGCACATAATTTCCAGAGAAGTACTTCAGTACTTCTAAAGTACTTTTCCCAAACTACCTTTTTATGTCACAAACATGAGGTCCAATATAATCTTATAATAATTTTAAATGTGAAAGTGTGGTGGGGAAGATCTTAGGTGTGGACACAGGTGTGTTTGCTTTTCTTCTCAAGTGTATATACACAAAGATAAGAACACAAACGAATAATAGTACCAGCATAGCTGAGGTTCTGTGCTATATTCTAGAGAGCCAGGTTTATTTATGGGAGGAAATGAGGGCGGTACTTAAAGCCAAATACATCCTTAATATGTTGATTTTTAAGTCAATGTCATCTGATGCTGCCACCAAGTAGCTGGTGAAACCCCAAAAACTTTTGCTTGGTTATAGCTAGTTTCCTTGAAACGTGAGGTCCTACAGACATGTAGTTTTGTATCTGGGAGAAGGTTGTCCTGACTAGGAGCAAGGTATTATGTGAAAAAAAATTAATATTTTCTGTTGTAGTTTTCTGCAACTCATTGAAAAGCAGAGCACAACTTTAATAAAACAGTGTGAATAGTCAAATAGTGCAAGTTATCTGGTCAGCATAAAAATCATTCACATAGTTTCCTGGACTAAAGCCAGTATTTTTGAGGACAGAGCAAGCTAAATGCAGCTTCATGTGGTTAATTCTGGTCTAAAGACATTCTAGACCTGGTGCTGCACTTGAAGAACAATGTGTTTAACTGAATGTGTTTCATCCTTTCAAAATTCAGACTTTATATCAATATTCTGTATTTCCTCAGTGGTACAACTCAGCTCCTGTGTTCTTTTGCCTTAAGCTTTTACAGAGCACATATCTAACAAAGTCATCCTTTGTACTGGAACCAGACCAGATCTATTAAACAGTAATTATTCTCTGACTACTGACATGACAGTCTGTTGAATGAACAACCTTGAGGTGAACTGGACTGTCAGCCACCAACAGCCTCTTCAGACACAGTAACTCCTCAGCTTTGCAAGATCTTGGTATTGTGGATTTATAGAACAGATTCACAGAGAAGACATTTCTAATTGTCAAGTTTAACTCTGTGGGGAAGGCTATAATTGTTTCATAAATAGTCATAAATTTATTGTCACTCACTCTTATTGTTTGGTAGACTTTGAGAGAGAAAAGCAGTGTGAGACATGGGTGTCTTGGATAGCAGGCTGACTACTATGAGCAGATTCTGAGAAAGCTGGGACTGTTCAGCCTGTGGAACAGAAGGGTTGGAAGGATCCTTAATCCATAAATACCTGGCGGGAAGAGATGAAGAAGACTTCGTCAGAAGATGAGAGGGAACTCAGTGGTTCCCTGGGAAAGGATGAGAGCTAATGGTCACAAACTGAAAGACAAGAAAATCCACGCGAACATAAGGAAACGCTTTCACTGTGAAAATTGTCAAATACCTGAGCGGGTTGCTCGGGGGAGTCATGAGTTCTCCATCCTTGGAGATATTTAAAACTCACCTGGCCATGCTTTTGGGCAGCTGGCTCAGGGTGGCCCTGCCTGGGCAGGGGGTTGGACTGGATGACCTCCTGAGGTCCTGCCAACCAGTCACTGAGACGGGTGTGACTAGGGAAGGAATGCTTTCTCCCCAAATAAGCAGCTCTGCAAAATATTTATGATAAGACAAGATTCAAAGCAACTAACTGGTCATATATGAAGCGTTGTTGTGGAATAGGTGGCTGTTAGTCAAAAGGTGCGTCGAAAAAAATTTAATTGTTTGATTTCTGTCAATTTCTTCATGTGCATCTCACGAGAAACCCGATGGGGCACAGCAGGACGCCGCGGGCCGGGAGCCTCCCGCGACGGCCCCGCAGCCTGGTGTGAGTCTCCTCAGGAGCGGCAGCCCCTCACGGGGCCGCGGCGGTGCCTCGCGCCGCCGCACCGCCTTCCCACTCACCCC
>VZTA01017436.1:180196-223187 GCA_013398855.1 Mohoua ochrocephala
GCAACGCCGAGGCGCAGCCGAGCCGGGGGCAGCCCGCGCCCGCTGATGCTCGGTGTTGCTCCGGGGTTCGCAGCGCTGCGCCGCCCGGGATGCCGGCCCTGGGGGGCACCGCTCCGCCCGCTTACCTGGAGAAAAACCAGCAGGCTGGCAGTGTTAAATTCGCTTCTCGAAGTGTCAGCTTGAGACCAAATTCAGATTCCTTTTATGTAACGAGTTTTCTGTTAACCGCCCACCACAGTCCGTTTCTTTCTTTTTCTTTTCCTTAAAGTACGCAGTGTATTCTAGGGTCTTTCAAAACTGCTACCTGGAAAAGGTACCGTTTGTTTTAATAACCTGCAGCAAATTAGGAGTTATTATCAAATTATTATTACTGGCTTTTTCAAATGGGAGAAAAACTGTTACGTGTATGTCGTGTTTTTTCTCTTAATGGGTTTTTTACATTAAGAAAAAAGCAAAACCATGGATGCACACGTTTGCACATGTTTAGAATCTAGACGATTGACAGAATGTAATTCTCCAGGTTATTTGGTGTGACCAGTATAAGATAAATTAAGCACTAGTGTTGGAACTGACTCATCTTGTGCCCACTTGCATGTCTGCAGGACTAGAGCCATTGGTAATTGTGCCAAATCCTTGCCACTGCAAAGCTGTCTACCGTGAGTTTTATCAAGATAAAAACTTCGGGTACTTGGTGGTGGCTTTCAGTGTTGTTCGGGGGTTATGAAGTCGTGGCCCCTAACTTCAGGTCTTGCTGGGTTCCAGTATGATGTTCTTGCAAAGGAAGAACATACTCCTGACAACAGTCCTTCATATGCACTGCAGTTTGTGTGTAGATGTTCCTGTGCAAAATCACCAGTTTGGTAGTTTGTGATACACTAAGCTACACAGAAGCAACGCTTTTATTGTTAAAAGATTTTTTTGTAGCCTACAGCATTGTGCATATATCCCTTAAAAGTAGTTTTGAAACGTTTTTTTCAGTTTTATGTTCCATCAAGCATGGCAAGTATAATTAAACCACACTAAAGTATGCATGCTCCCTTTAAGCCTGTCTTTTGCAAAACATAAGGTAGTATTGCCTTAGTCAACTTTGAGCAAAGGCTGGAAAATAAAACAGTCTACCTGTTCCTTTCTAAAAGCAGAGGTGAAAAAATTAGTATGATAATTAGATATCCCCTCTCTGACGCTTTATCTTCATCTGACTCGGGCTGTTTGTATGTTAGGTGTCTGCAAGAGCTAACAGGCAGCTGTAATCAAATAGTAAGCATGTAATTCGCTTTTTGTTGTTGTTGTTGTTGTACTGCAGGGAATAGTGATATCAAGTACTTTCCAAAATAAATGCAACCTCAGAATAGCTCCCCACCTTTTTTAACAATGCCATCAGAGAGATGTGTTACGGAGTTTGCTAGTGCTGTTGTTACTGCACAGCTCTGTCTCCAGTTTACTTCAGACTTCCCCATTGAGGAAAGGCTTTTGAAATAGAATCTTGGGTGCTGTGGGAGTTGAGGCAGTACGTAGTGTACGTGGCTTCTTGAAGGCCCTGGGAATTGGATCAACGTCTTACGATTTTGGTCCTGGGTAGAAAATAATTGCTGAAACACTAGAATAGCTTTAAGACATGCAAATTCTTAGGAAATAGATAAGAGTACTTTTATTTATTGCTAATAATTAACCATATTTGTAAAGAAAAAAATTTTTAGAACTGTCGATAGGGGTATTTTTAATTAAAAATTGGTTGTCCTTACTTTACAAAAGACTTGACAAAATAACTGCAGTAACAGACTATTTTTAATTTGACTCTGTCTTTCTTGCAAGACTGATAGTGTGTGCTTCTTCAATGACCTGGAAAGGTTTCAGAAAGGGCTCCTAAATAATTAAACCGAAAACATTTTAAGACAAGTCTTTGTATTCTAGAAGCACGTCTAAATGGTGAAGAGTTACAAGAGAAACTTAAGTATACTTCGCAGAGAAAGAACTGAGAAATCTAGGAAAATGGCTCATAGTGAAAGCAGTCTGCTGTGCAGGAGCTGACCTGACTGCATGGCAATTCCTTCTGTAAAAACTTTTGACAGTGGTAGGATGGGTTATGCCTAGGGCTTAAAGGGATCACTTCACGAGGATCCATCCTCACACCACTGCCAACTTTAACAGGCCTCACTTCTCTCTGAATGGGAATTTGTTGAGGTGAAGTCCTGCGTGCTGCTCAGCCAGCAGGAAGGGATGTAAACGCTGCTGTTGTACCTTAGCTGCTCCTTCAGGCTTTGTCTGGCCTTAATGTTGTTAATTGGCTAGGCAGTGTGTATCTCCTCGTTTGATAAGGATAATGAGGAATGAGTTCTACTGTGTGTGGGATCAAAATAATGTTTGTGGTTATACTTTGGCTTTGTATAAACTGAGATTAGAAATCTGCATTTCTGCAGAGCCATCTGTGCCTTTTTGTTATCCTTCTGTAGACTTGCTAAGAGAAAGTGGACTTTAAAAAATCTTCTGTTAGAAAAGCCGTGCTGAAGAGTAAAATTGTGTAGATTGGATAAAACGTATCTGTTTTGGTCTTGTTTTTTCCAGTTTCGTAGCTCTTAAAGTAAAACATCAAAAGCAACTATTTTTGAAGAGACTGTTCTGACAACAGTTCACTGTTTCATTTTAGTTTTCTCCCGTCTGTCCTTCTTAATTAGGACTTACAGCGGCACTGAAACCGAAGGACAGCTTTTGAATTCCTTTGTTCAGTACTTTGGTGACAGCCTTGGGAGGAAGATTAAAAGAATGCCTTTAATTGAAGAAACTGTTCTGCCTGGGGACTCCCTTCTCACTCTGCCTGTAGTAATAATAGGTGAGTTTTTTCACTTTTTTAAAGAGTCACTGTCACTGCCATTGCCTTTATAGACCTGCTGCATGAAATAATTTATCATTAAATAACTAATGCTTAGGACCCTTACAGTGAAGATGTTTATTAGAGTAATACAGTTGTTATAATTAACAACAGTAGCATAAAATTATATTAAGGGACTTGTTGGAGTATATTTGAGTTCAAATTATGCTTTGAGAAAATGAGCTGTGTTATTTGGCAGCAGATATGGGAGTATTAATGGAAGAACTGTATTGATTCTAGTGTTGATAACATGGGGTTTGATTAATGTGATATGTCTATTTCAGGATGCATAGAGGTTGTCGATGGTACACCAGTAGAAATCTGTGGGGTCATGTGGGAGACTGAAAAGCATAATGTAAAGTGTGTGCTGTATGTTGGTTGGGTGCTAACCTCTCATTAATTGCCTTTTTCTCTGTTGCATCCATCACTAATGTCTAAATATTCTCCCATCTTTTCCAAAATGAATCCAAGTCAATTCAGCTAGTTTAAAACAATAAACTGCAGTCTCGACTGAACACTTAAAGGCTTGTGTTTGTGAAATGTTGCTGAATGACAGGATAACAGAGGGAGAAGGCTCCGTAGGTACACAACTTAATTGAGAGTGCCAGCATGATGTTTATTGGGCCAAGGTTTTTCAACAGCAGCTGGTCACCAGCTCATTATCTCCATGACTTCATGAGGGGATAAAGAAAAGATCTGAAGTAAAGAAGGTTTTCAATAATCTAGTCCAAAGCTGTTGAGACTAGAGCAAGTACCTGCAAACAAGCAGAGATTTTGGAGACTGATGTTGCAACATAATTGTGTTCACAGTAAGCCTCCACAACTTTGAAGGACTGGTGCTTGTTCAGTGCCTGTTCTCAAAGCTCTCTTTATGACAGTTTGAAATAGTGCTCACGTAACAGACTTAGTGTATGTGACAGACGTGAATCATTTGATGAGTTCTGCATCACAGTTGAAGAGAACGGTTTCCTGGCATTTTGTCAGCCTTAGTATAGGTTTGCCATATGGTTAATGACTCAGTTTCCACTGTTTAGTTTTGCACATACGCGTTATGCAAATACCTGTGCTCAGTACTTATTTTGTCTAGAGTGCCTTTCTAGGTACTGACACCAGACACAGGTGCCTTGATCATTTCTCCATCATCCAAATGCTTTTACACAGATATATTTGAGACACCTTGCAATCTGATCTTCTCTACTGGCAGCCTATTATCACTGAAGAGCCTTTGAAGGGATCTAAAATGATTTGATAATGTAGTAGAAGAGTATGAAAATAGTTGTCCTCCCCCCCGTATATAAACACACTGTTATCTACTTGTTTAATAACTTCTGTGCAGTGTCTGTGTTGGGAAGAAACGGATGCATTCCATCGGGGTTGGACAATTTCATGCTGAAACTCTAAGTTTAGAGCGTGTTCTGTGCTAAACATTTTCATCTTCTGCACTAGTTTTGATCATTACTGTGTAAACAGTGTTGTCACTTCTCATCCAAATAACAAGGCTGTTATGATACTTGAAGTTGAATATTTGCTTTAAATTTAGACACATAGTGTAAAGGTGGTTGTACTATAGTTTGCTGTTGATCAGGAGAAGATTTTGCTGATACTCACACAAACTTCTAACTGCTTCGTAAATGAACAGGGCCGTGGGGTTTACAATTATATTGATTGTACAACTAAAGTTTGTATAATAGTAATATATCTTAATTGCAGTCAGAGCTGTTATTGGAGGCACTGTGTGTAAATAAAAAACAAACCCCTCGGGTATTAATTTCTCATTTCAAAAAGACTTTTTTCTCTTTTTCCCAAGAATTTTCTGAGAAAATCATAGCAAGTCTAATTGCAGACCTTGCAGCTGAACCTTCATCTTGTGTGTTCTTGACAGCATATCCTCAAGGGAATTCCTTTCCCTTGGACTTAGTCTGCTTAAAGAATAGGAACTGGGTTTGGATCAGCTCTATGGATGGTCCCAGAAAAGTTCAGGGAGCTCAGTGACAGTAATTCACCTCAACATAATCCCATCCTCAGTAATCTCCTTGGCCCTTGCCAGCCTTTGGGCAACATTTGTTACCCATTTAGTCCTTTTAGTCTTATCCAGTAGGAATGATCTTTAGCATGGCATCCTTGGCCGTGGCACACATTTTCCCCTTCCTATTGTGAACTAGCTTTGTTCATACCCCAGCAGGAAAAAAAAGCTAGCTGTGCACTTGTAAAAAGATAGAAAATTCTTTACTGTGTTAAGTTATAATTCTAAAACCAGTTAAGAATTTACTCAGCCGTGGGAATGCTTGTGAACTATTGGTATAATTAAAGTGTCTTCATAATTTCATTTGATTTTGTTGTGGATAGTTTCTCTGTATTGCTACAGTTCTCTCACATCCATCTCATGGCAAATGGGTGACAGGAGGGGCTTGCATCTTCTTTAAGCTTTAAATTCCTGGACTGAAGCATATCCAGCTATCTTGTGTTGATTGGTTTGTGGGAGGGCAGAACAATGTGAGAGTAAATGTCTTGGGGTGACTTTATGATGCTGTATCCCCTATCACCTGCTCTATGCCCAGACACGAATCCTGTGCCTTTCTGTGTCTTTAAGGCAGATCCGAGAGAGGGGGGGGAAGGCGGTGGAATTCCTTTGGAGGCTGTGTTCAAAAACACAGATAACTTGCTCACTTCTCCTCGGCTCTCGGCTCTCTGCAGCAGGGACGAGGGTTGCATTCTCTTGCTTTTTAGCTAGCTTCTTGTTCATTAGCTGAAGCAAGGAGTTTCCTGGGGCTTTGGCTGCTTCTTCTTCTCTTCTGGACTGTTCAGCAACACCAGAACATCACCGGGAGGCCTTACATCCCAGCCCGGGGGGGCCCAAGCCGCACCTCAGCTCCGGAGAGAGCAGGGCCCTCACCTACAAAGAACTCTGAAACTACACAGGTTTTCTTCACAGCGAAAGGTTTTATTATTTAACATTCTTCATGCTTTTTTTTTGGTGCCTGCGTGCCCCCTGCTTGTTAAATAAATAACTTTTTTTTCACTTTCCTCCGAGGAATTTTTTTTCCCCAAACCTGGTAGGGGAGGGGCGGCTGAAACCTGCTTTCTATCGAGGACGTTTCCTCCAATTTGTCTCAAACTGGGACAGTAAGGAAGAAGTTTTTCACTGTCTTTAGATGATTTCCTTGTAGCCTATGGCTGTGACCAATCTATGTGCACAGCATTGTAATAAAAGTATGGGATATTCTGCCACTGGGGACCAGGTGAGCATAGCCTGGTGAAAGAGGAAAAAGAGAGCCAATGTGTGAAGAGACTGGGAATGAACAGGATCTCAGCGAGGTAGTGGGGGATTTAGGGACTGAGGAATCAGAAAAGGGAGCAGAGACAGGCATTGGAGAAGTGGGGTTGTTAACACGTGATGAAAATAGTCTGTGCAAAGGTGATGGGGAAAAGTAAACGATCTGTGAACTCTTGACATCAAGAGCTGAAATGGTTAGAAGTAAGAGCAAACATCCAACAATGCCTGCTATATAAAAGTATGAATAAGTTAGTAACTTAAGCCCAGAATTTGCATACTGTGTGTGCTAAATACCATGTGCAAACAAAGTACTTACAAGTGCCTCATTAGGAGAGCACTGTGCTTTTCATTCACTTAATGAGGAAGAGGAGCTATAGAAATAACAATACACAGCCACATATTTAAATTATGTATCATAGCACATACTTTTCTGATTTAGCTTTTGATATCTGACTTTGCAACACGAATGTTACTTCTGTATTTGCATGTGATAAATATGGTCCCCTACTTGGTTTAATAAATAGAAATGTTTACCTTATGGTAATGTTTTGGTCCCATCTATCTCATACCTTTAGTAACATTTTAAAAATAAGTGTCTATTAGAATTGCAGCAATGCACATATACAAATTGAAAATGCTATAAAACCAATAAAAGTGTTTGACTTTATACTCTTGCTGAACGATGAATGTGGTCTTACATGAATGTCTTGTACTTTAACACTTACCTGCAGGGGGTCTGTGTTCCCTTAGCCTTTATGTTGCTGTTTTGATGTGCCTGTAACTTCTCGTCTGACTTTCACTCTTAAGCTTTCTGCTTGTCTCTTTCTTCCTTTTATTTTATGGACAGACCTGAAGATCATATACTCCAGATTGTCTTTCTGCTCTGTGCCTATGTGTTGTACAGTTCAAAGTTATAAGATGGCAATAATATTCAGATATCACCGTGACTGACAGGCAGACCATTATCTGTCAGGCCATTTTCACACAAGAATAGTGAATTTGACATACTAAATTAGGGAACTTCTTTATATGCATTTAGTTTCCTGGTGTAAAAGTCATACATTTGTTTCCTTTTACCTGAAAAAAATTTTGCTTCGTTTGGAGGATGGTCCTATAAAAAGCTCTGTTTTACTGCAAAGTTTATAAGCTGCTTTGAATCAAGACAGTCTGGCATTATACTACTTCAGTATTATTTTTGTTGCTGTATACTTAGTGATTAACAAACTGTCGATTATAAACATTTTTACTAAAGCAGTAACTTTTTTCTTTAATAGGAAATGGACCTTCAGGAATTTGCCTTTCTTACCTGCTCTCTGGATACAGGCCATATTTGTCTCCTGAAGCTATACACCCAAACCCCATTCTACATACAAAATTAGAAGAAGCTCGACATCTTTCCATTGTTGATCAAGTAAGCTTTGGTTGCCATCTTGTCTAGCTCTTTTCCTACTGCAAGCATTAATGCATTAATAAGTTATTTTGTGATTCTGTTAATTTAAATAGAATCAACTCATGACCATTAGATCCAAACCTGGGGCATGTAGTGTTTTTTGTGGTTCTTGAAGGCTTTTAGTTTGTGGTGTTTTTTGGTTTTACAGTCTGCTCTTTGTTGTGCTCTTACTACTTGCCAGGAGTGTCTAAAGCATGACTTGGTCAGTGGCTGATGCAGGAATTCCATTTGCCATGTCCTGGATGTTTGGGCACTATCACCAAGGAACACATGCTACTAACATACTTAAAGTACATGTAGTTCAAGTTAAAATATTCGTAAATGCTACAATTCTTACTAAGATTTCATTTTTAGTTATGTTGGGAACATATATCCTCTATAAAAACAATCAATTTTTTTTTTTGGAGCAGTATGCATCCTTCAGTGTTTGTGTTGTACTGACAGTTGCTCATGTGCTGCAGTTGTTACCCTTATATACATCCAATTTTTCTGTCTGATTTAATTAGTTAAATCTTCTCCAGCATTTTTCTTTCCACTTCTCCGTTTGTTTGCCGTGTTAGGACTGTTTTCCACTCACCTCACAGTACTCCTGATGGATTACTGACAATGCTATCACTGTATTGCCTTTGTGACTAATTTATTTGAAATACAAACATGGATTTATGTTTGTAGGGGGTAAGTAGGGGTTTGTTTGGCTTTGGATTTTGGAGGGCGTTTCTGTTTCAGTGCTTGCTATTTGCATGTAATGTTTACCCTAGGTCTCAAGGTCTTTTTCTTTTGCAGGAGAGTAAGATGACTAAGTTCTGGCTACAGACGTTTCATGTACTTCATCCTCCCCCGACCCCCTAATATTTTGTCTAATTAGGAAGCTAAGCTGTACTGTCTTTGTCAGCAAAAATTGGTCTTATGTCCAATTCTTTCTTCAAATTTCTATTTTCTCTTCAAATATTTGCTATTGCATAATTTTTGCAATTATTGCAATTTTTAGAACAAGAGTGATTAATAGATGATGAAATATGAACATTTTACAAAGTTCTAGAAATTTTTCTCAACATTAACTACTGTGTAAAATAATCCTAGTTTTAGTTTTTAAAAATAATGCTTATAATATCTCTATTATTTCAAAATATAATACAGGTAGTGTTGGAACTAGCTAAGAGCTGTCAAAAGAGCCTTTTCTACTTGATGTTTAAAGCTTAATGTTTTTAGATTCCAATTTTGCTTTATCAAAATGGGACTCCTAGAAATATTAGCAGTCTCTTTTAAGAGAATAATTCTTGTTTATAAATATAGATGTTACTAATTTGCTCTGATCTCTATTTGTCCACATACTTCTTGTTCTACAATGAATTTCAAATACTGACTTGCCCCAGAATTACTGTTATTAACATGTAATTTTTAAATGAGTGAGATGTATTATTCAGAGTTCCAAAGAATTGAATCATAGCAGTTATTTCTGAAAAGTGTTTTGATTGAATGTCTACATTAAATACCTTTACCTAAAATGCAACTTGAATTAATTGTGTTTTCTGTTGCAATTCAACTTCTGTGCATCAGAATAGCATGATGAACATTAAAAGCTGCGTGAACATTTTTCAAAATTTGTCATCCTTCAGGATCTGGAGTACCTGTCAGAAGGCCTCGAAGGACGCTCCTCAAACCCAGTTGCAGTGCTTTTCGATACATTGCTTCACCCTGATGCTGACTTTGGCTATGACTACCCACCTGTTCTGCACTGGAAGTTAGAACAACATAATTATATTCCCCACATAGTGCTTGGAAAAGGACCACCTGGTGGGGCTTGGCATGTGAGTAAAATTTTCATCTCATAAATTTCATCTCATAAATTTTCATTTCATAAATTGATAACTCTGTGTTTTGGGATTTTTCTTACTACCTAGGGCTGTTCTAGATGGTAATGCCAGTTGCAGTTTCAACTGCTCATTTACCAAAGTCCAAATAAGTAGGGGATATGAGAAAGGAAGGAAGAAAATGCCCTTCATTTGGGTGTTTGTGACCATGACTGCTGTCTTATATTACCAGGTTTTTTGTTAGTTTAAATTTAATGAATTATAATGAGTATTTTCTATATTTTTTTTTCTTGTCTGCATTGTTTCCAGGTGCTTTTATACAAAATCTTAAATCTTGATATCTTTTTATGATGCTGCTTTCACATGTTTTTCTTCCTCTTTTGTATTTTAAATAACTTGCTTTTAGTTTCCCTTTCACATGCTCTCTCTTCACCTTCTTCTTTATTAGCTCATATGGTTGCTTATTATCTAAGCGTAATACAAAAATAGTTTGTCAGTTCTTCATGTAATGTCCTGGTCTTATGTTGTGTTCTGGGATTTTGTTGCTCTAAATGAGTACAATGAGAAGAGCTTCACTGGTTTTTATATAAATTTGAAATGTGTCTGGTCATGCATCTTCATGTTTTCTCCATAGTCCATGGAAGGCTCTATGCTAACCATCAGTTTTGGAGACTGGATGGAATTGCCTGGCCTCAGCTTTAAGGAGTGGGCAGCTAGCAAACGCAGGTAAAGATATTGCATAATCTATTGGGGAATCCTAGTGGCTACAAAAATCCAGGTAACTGGAAAATATTTAAACTCCACTGTTCACAGGAGAGCTTCTTGTTTTGTTTATTAAATTGTCTGATGGCACTGGCAATTCTTCTGCTGTGTGTACTCTGATGGAAAAAGACTGGACAATGGTCAGGCAGAATAATTGCTCGTGAGTGCACCGAAAGCAAACGTACAGGCAGTGGTGTGTTCCAGCAGCATTTCACAAAGAGACACTTACTGAAAGCAGTTCTGTCAGAGGTGAGGGAAGATGGAGGAAGGAGTTTCAATCCACCCAACTATTGCAAGTTCCTCTTTCAACACAGATGCAGCTGAAGTTGCTGTGCTCACCAGCTTTCTTGTAATTCAGGAAGTTATATATTTCAGTATTTGCTTTTACAGGCAAAGCTGCAGCATCTTAAATCTATGAATTTTAATTTTAAGAGAATAATTCTGCCTTTCAGTGTTAATTTGTAGCAGTAAGTTTCTTGAAAAACTTGAGAAGTTACTTTTGTGCAAGCTCACTGGTTTTACTTCAGTTCATAAAGGTCTGTGTCAGCAGATGAACCTAGGAATGCTCTACGTGAGCTTTTTCTAAAATTTAAATATTTTTACTTTGTTCTAGCAAAATTAAGGAAGTTGGTTTTGTACCATGTATGGGAAAAGAAGAAGTAGAGTTACTCGAGCACATGTCTTTAAGGGTGGACTGTTACTCATTTCAGGACAACCCTTGAACCCTTGTAGCTTTATTCTTTAATCCTTTTCTTAGATAACCACAGCAATCTTGCTTCCTTATTAACTGAAATGCCATAAGCTGCTTATTATCTGAAGCCATATATTATAGTTTTCAACAATGCTAAAACCAGAAATGGTGACCTGTTATGCTACAATTAAACAATCTTATTTAAAAGGATTGATGATAATGTAAACTTCCAGTCATGTAGAACAGTTTCCCAAGTTTTCCTTGCAAGAGGTGTCACACTGTCACATTATCCTCTTCCAATAAATATCTCATGAGGATTTTCAGAGTAGTAACCTGAGCATTTAAAAGTACATATGCTATTATCTTGTTAATCTAAGAAAATGAGTAGCTTGATTACTTGTAAATATGATTTTAAGTGTAATTTGGTGGCAATCCTGATGGTCAGTACTGTTTATTTTGCCTTCTTCCTAGAGCTTACTTCTAAAGAAGTGGCAAAATTCATGCAACTGTTCCAAGTAATTACACTGTCAGCTATTTTTCTTATAAATGAGACTGCAATAATCATGAGAAAAGCATAGATGTAATAGCAGGGTTACAGTGCAAAAATATTCTTTGTTGAACACTTGAACCTCACAATCCTGTTTACATACTTGCATTAACTATGCTCTGTGTCATATTTGCTTTGCTCATTCATGTGACATGGAACTACCTCATTTGATACTTAGTGAACTTAGCTGTACCCAAGGGAGAGGTCTTTTGTAAAGTATAACGAATACTTGGTTCCAGTAACATTGAACCTGGAGTCTCAAAATTAGCACCTAACTATGACATTTAATTAATTAGATCATAAGTAAGTGTATTCTCACTGAGTACAAGTTTAGCCAATATTGTATGGTTGATAGTTGTGATGTTAAACTTTGTAAAACACTTCCATATGGAGCTGACGTGATACTCCAGAGCTTTGTTACACCTATTTTGTCAATCACCATAGCACTTTACATTGTATAAAGACTTAAAACTATATTTAAAAAGTTAGCTTCTCTTGTGTATCAGGAAACAAGAGAACAAATAAATCGAATGCCTTTAAAGATGATGAACTCAGTGTCAGTTACACTGAACAGATTCAGTCCTCTTGAATTTGATCTGTCATGTCATATCTGATATTCAAATTACCAATAAGGTCTATTTATTAACTGGAACCGTTTAATTTTGTTTCAGAAATATAAAGAGCGATCGAGTAATGCCAGAGGAAATAGCTTGTTATTATAAACACTATGTTAAAGTCATGGGCCTCCAAAAGAATTTCAGAGACAATGTTTACATAACATCAGTGTCCAGGCTTTACCGAGAAAAGGATGATGAAGGTAGAAGTCAACAAAATGAAGATATTTCAACACAGCATTTGGAAATGGAAGATGGACAGAAATCACATATTAAGAGAAACTGGGAAGTCAGAGGTTATCAGCGAGCAACAGATGGTTCTCACGTGCCCTTCTGCCTCTTTGCTGAGAATGTGGCTCTTGCAACTGGAACCTTTGATTCTCCTGGCCGATTGCAAGTTGAAGGAGAAGACTTTCCTTTTGTCCTCCATTCCATGTCTGACTTCGGAGCTGCAATCAGCAAAGGAAAGTTACGTGGGAAGGCAGACCCTGTGTTGATTGTGGGTGCTGGACTAACAGCAGCTGATGCAGTACTATGTGCCTATAACAACAACATCCCAGTAGTCCATGTGTTTCGTAGAAGAGTTACCGACACAAGCCTAATTTTCAAACAGTTACCTAAAAAGCTTTACCCTGAATACCATAAGGTCTATCATATGATGTGTACTCAGTCTCATACCGTGGACTCTAATCAACATTCTGCTTACACTAGTTTCCCTGAACACAATGTACTTTCCTTCAAGCCTGAAATGAAGTGTGTTCTTCAGAGTGCCTCCGGACTGAAGAAAATTTTGAAGTTTTCCGTAGCCTTAGTTCTGATAGGTTCTCACCCAAATCTTTTCTTTTTAAAGGACCAAGGACATAGCATAGGTCATCACTCTAATCAGCCTATCACATGCAAGGGGAATCCTATAGAGATTGATCCGTACACTTACGAATGCACTAAAGAAGCCAACCTCTTCGCTTTAGGGCCTCTGGTGGGAGACAACTTTGTACGGTTTTTAAAAGGAGGTGCACTGGGCATTGCGCGATGCTTGGCAATAAGACGAAAGAAGAAACATGAATTGATTGAAAGTGGGGATGGAGGAGGTGATGGGGTACCATAAACGAGACATTAGAAACTCTCACATCCAGGATTACAGATGTAGTCTTAACAGAAAACTCACTGGCAGCAAAAGTTGATAGCAGTCACATTTCTGTTGTGTACAAGTAACCTGCGCTTGTATTGCTTGGTAAAAGATGCTGATACTACAATACTTCATTCTTTAAAAATACAAAAAATTGATCTGCTATTTCAACTGATCTCAACTGGAATTGCTTCCAGATAAACAGAAAATGAGACTAACTTATCTTGGCCTGCCTGTCTGTCATCTCTTGCTCAACTCCAAGAGCAGACTTCGTCTGTGAAAAGCAATGCTTACCAGAGCGGCTTCACATTTTAGTGTCAAGTGTGACAAAAATATTCTTACCATGAAATTTAAATAACTTCTAAAAGCAGAAAGCTTGTTTAGCACAAAGTGATTCTTTGTCCCAAAGCAAATTTGGAGCCTTCTGCTTGAAACGAGGATTTTATTTATTTGCCACAGTAATACTTGGAATGAGCACTTAGCAAAATGGTTTCTACTGTAAGAAGGACTTCCGTAGGCAAGAAGTATTCCTCAACAGTTTTAAATTATCCTAGTAATTGGAATAAAAAAATAAGCATTCCCATTTAATCTTTAATAATGATTTGACACAATCCATTAATGTTTCTTCACACTATGCCTAGAGTTGGGTGAGTGCACAAAGACTAACATGAGATGTTCCCCTACAGTGATATGTACATTTCTGAGAATACGCATTAACATAAACAATAAAGTACTGATGTAAGTGCTCTTATTACAGTGTCAATATAATGAATATCTAGTGTACTACTGAAAAATGAAAGACATGAGAAAATTAAGGGGTTTTTGCTTCCAAGCTCAGGAAGACTGAACGGGATCACTTGGCTGATGAAGGTGGGGTGGGTGATAGATATTCTCATCTCCCATTTGACCAAAAATTGGTTCTCCTTTTTTTTCTAGAGCAGCACATGATAGTGAAATATTTTGGCCTGCAATTTTTCAAACTTAAGAAAACCTTATATTTGACAGCCAGCTAAAAAATACACCAATCTCAAAACAAACACGCAATAGTTCCTTTAAATCTTAAAGCTTCTTATGAAAGATGAAGACTTAACTTGTACCTACCTCTGAATCCAAGTGTCACCTTTCTGCTCCATAATGTAAGACCTAGATTTCATTTGCTGGGTTTTACAGTAGTTAGTTTACCTAAACACACTCATAGGTTTTGTACCATAGTGAGGTTAAGTTAGGAAAGTGAACACCCAGTAGTCTGAATAGACAAAAGTGATTGGTTTTAACTGGTTTTTTCCCAAATGTTTTAATTCAGGTCCAATGTGATGGAATAGATGTTATTTTTCTGTTTGGGAGTTTTTTTTGTGTTAAAGAATGTCACGTTAGTTTAAGGTATTGTGTTCGCATGATTAAAAATCTCCATATTAGAACTTCAACAGATTTTAAAAAGGAAGTTAGGCTTTGTGAAACTGCTTGTGCTTGCTGGTTTCCCAGCTGTCTTAACTTTCCTAAGTTGTAGATAGCTATATTCAATAAATGCCTGTTTTCTGTGCCTACTGAATTACAGGGTTCTGTGGCTACTGCAGGTCTTTATGCCTCTGAGTAAGTTACTCAGACTTTGGACATAGAAGTTGAAAAGGTAAAGTACGCAAGGATTAAAATGACTATTTTCAGTGGAAGTCCAAAGTAATTTATGAAATTATGCTATTACTAATAATACATTTTAGTCTAGAGCCACTTAATAGCGTAAACACAAACAAAGGAGCATTTCTATCAATTTCTGCATTGCCCACATGGTTGGCTTTAGCCATGCATTGTCAGTACTAGTTAAGATACTTTTTTATACTGATATTGAGCTGATTTTAATTCCACTAAAGTCTAGGCTCGTTTTCTTCATATTTTAATTCAGATTCTACAATTTACTTTCTCTGGCAGAAACTGTGTATATAGAAACCAATTCTAAACCTGTGATACCTAATAATTTTAACTGTTATAAGTGCTAAATACTTCATTATAGAACTTTATTGCAGTTAAGTTATTGGGAATACATCTGCACTGCGATTAAATTCCTGCAGTTTTGTATCAATATAAATGTCCAAATACAACATATGGCATGTTACTGCTTTTTCATTTGTCACAGGAGACATTTAAAATGCCAGTAAAACAAAGATTTACTTAGCAGTTATTTTGCAAAAAGGGGAAAAATCCTTCAAACAGCCCCATTTCCAGCCTCGGCTGCTGCAGCTACTCACAAGCTCTGTGTGTTGTAGTCACAATTTTGCAGCAGAGATCTTTGACCTATTACTACACAAGTATCTTTCACTGCAATCTTATAGCACCTTGAGTTTTAACTGCTTTTGTTTTCCATCAATCTTGCCAGTATTTTGAGATAAAAAGTTGCATGCGAGACCCCCTAGTTGGGCAGAGAAATCTCAGTGGTCATGTTTATTAAGCCAGTATAAAAATACTTTTTTCAACCAAAGCTTTGCTAAAAGATCATCTTGTGTCTTCTAGGAATTGCTAGATTTAAAGTTGTAGCTGGACTTTTCCATTTTTGCCTTTCTGATTTTGAGAGAAATTTCTGTTTCTCTCCTCTTTCATATTTTGAGGAACTAGGTGATAGAAAAGTCCGGGCTTTGCCTTAAGATAGTTTTACCTACAGCACTGCTATTATTGTGAATTAGATATTGGCACTGAATAGCTGTCTTTTGGGGAAACACGTTGTTTCTCAGATTAAAAAAAAACCAAGCATTTGAATTTCCTGTGTAATATAATAATTTGCAGAAAGGAGACTGCTTCTTTCAGCTCTTCTTTCATTGAGAAGGATAAACTTTTAAATATCGTGGATTTTAAAAGGATACTTATTACTTAAGATTTATTACTAAAATACATACAGGAAGAACATAATTTTTAGCCAAAGTAATTTAATTTGGATTTACAGAATTTGTAAAGTTGTGTTGACCCATACTGTGTACTTTCTAATAGGCTAGTGGAAAAACATCTTTTACATTTGGATTTGGTTCTTAATGCTGTGAATGTGCCTCCTAGTTAAATTATTGCTAAGAGTATTTTAAGTAGTATCCAGATGCTGAACTGGGAGTAAGATTTCTTCTAGTAGATTTCTCTAACAATCTGCCTCTTTCCAGTGTCTCTTCTGACTGAATTGTACTTAAAACTTTTTCCACAAAGGAGTAAGCCTAAGTTTCACCCAAGTGAGTTAACACAGGAATCCTTTCTGCGAGTAATCCGGAGAGAGTGGTGACACCACCACGAGCTTCTTCTCTCTCAGGAATGTGCTTTGTTTTGGACTAGCAGCCTGGGCTTGCCAGTAACTGCATGAAAAGAGTATGGCTCCCAGAAACACTGGTTATACACTGAGAAAGGGACACCAAAATGTATCCCACAGCTCCGGGTCCCTAGTCCTCAGCACTTAGGGAATTGTTGGGATATTCTTGTATTTTACTTCTGGCCTGGTGGGTGTAGGCAACGTCTTTTTAATAATTTCATAGAGTGATGTTTGCATAATGAAAAATACTAGTTTTGTAGAAGGAGGTGGCTGTAGCTTCTTTCTCTCACAGCTCAAGAACTGAAAAGAAGGCTAGAGCTAGAAATCCAGAGTATTTACTCAAAGCTGGAGGAAATCAAACTAAAGCCTCAACTTTGAAACAGGCCTGACCTGCATACCCAGTTGAAAGAAAAGGCCATTTTTAGGCCAAATGCTTTTGAAAGAGAATGAAAGGGAGTAAAATTTGTAAACTTGTAGTGAGTCTTCACTGCTGACAAGTGGTGACCAGTGAGGAATGATGGGAGGAGAGCTGTGAAGAACATGTGCGGTGTGAAGTGCAAAAGCACAGGTGCTGAAGTGCCTCCACGCAGTGTCAATAGGCCGGGGGTGTCCCATCCAAGATCTGGGTCTGTGACAAGAGCTCTGCACGGGAGCTGCTCATCCAACACGCTGCCGGGTATTTGGGACTGGCTGTTAACTCAAGTACACTGAATGCAGCATGTATGAGCAATTGTCTTTGCTGACTAAGCTGTAGGACTGGCTCAGCAACGTGGTGTGCCAACAGATAAGGCTTTGTTACTCTGCTACCATAATTTCTACTTCGGAAAAGCAAGCAGGTGTCTTCATATAATAGCAGGATCTGGGCTGTGCAGTGCTCGCAGACATTTCTAAACTGGAAGAGGTAGCACACATATGCCTTAAAGGCAGCTGATTACTCAATTTTATTATAGTCCATATAGTAATGATTTAATTTTGAGTAAGTTATGGAACCAAAAATGCCAAAAGGTTTATACTGTTACATCTTAATTTAGATAATGCATTAGAACCTTATAATAACAATGTTCTGTCATAAGTTTTGGATTCTTATTTTAAGGTGAGAGCAAGACAGAAGCACTCAATGGATGTGAGAGCTTTTTGTACAAATATTTCCCCCATTTCCCCTTGCCCAACCTGAATGAAAAGTTTTGCTTTGTTTGAAATAACTGTAACAGTTGATTCTACTTAGCAGAAAGAATGGAAATTGAAGCATCTTTGACAGAAAAAGAAAGGCTTTGGTGATATTAAGGGTAGAAATCTGAAGTGAGGATGTTGAATCATAAACAGCTCTTTTTCTGAAACAGAGTATAATTTTGGGAATATGGTACACTGAGAGTTTCAGTTTAGTTAATTTTTGAACCTTGAATTACACAGAGAATTAATTGTGTGGTCAAGGATGAATTTGGTGTAAGGAACAAGGATTATGGGCAGGGAAAAAAGCACTTCTTTAGCTTCTCTTAGTAGCTATAGAGAAGCTAAGCTGTTTTAAAGATGGTTTTGTCTTTGTAGACACTAGAACATTTCAGCTCAAGCAAACCTTGAACTTGAGTTCACATTATACGTGTCTGCATGTTAGCTCATTTTCTAACTCGTAACTTTGTACTTTCAGGGCATAATAAACCAACTCTTAAAACCTAGTGGTAATCAGTAGTCATCAAAACCAGGAAACAACTTGTTCTGGAGACTACGTAACTCTAATTTGCACTTTCCTCCTCCGTCTCTTTATTCTGAGATCACTGGCAATGTGTAAGTACCAGCCTACGGTGGATGCTTCAATAAACTAAAATTCAGCTTTATGTCCCTAGACACCCTCGGTAGACTTACATGCCAGCCGAAAGAAAATTAACAACTAGGTTTGCTATGTATTCACAAAATACTATAGCATCCTGGCATTTTTAGGTTGTTTTTTAACTAGATACACAAATATTTTTCATCACTTTGGATGCTAGGACCAGCATCTACGTGAACAGTGAGCTATTGTTGTTCAAGAACTGATCCTGCTACTTTACATCTCCCTGGCACAATTTACTGAGTCAATACTCTTGCCCATTTCTCTGTTAGACCTGGTATGCTGGTTGTATGCTGGAATTCCAGTTTGAAATGAGATAAAGGACTATATTCATCTACCTGTGTGCTTGTTCACACACAATGCACCTGGACTTGGAGATACTGTGTAAATATCATTTCTTCGTGTGTGGCAGTGCCTGTTTTCATCTTTTGCTGGAGTATGCTTGGGTCATAACTTTCTTTTTTTAAGATAAGCAATGTAAACACATACAGAACATTTTCTGTAAGCAACTTGTGAGCTAAACCTCTGTTTTGATTAGATGATAAACATTCCTGAGGTTTGCATGCTAGCCTTGCTTTATCTTAATGTGTGAAAACTGATTATAGACTAAAGGTGAAAAATTAAAATAGTGTCACCTAGAAGTCAGTTATTTTGATTTTGAGAAGTAAGGAACTCAAGTGAAATGAAAGATCAAACTGCAGAGGAAAAGGCATTCAGAGAGCTGCAGTGTTCAGAACGAGGAAGGTGTTTTGCATGGATCTGGTGCTGAAACCAGTGAATGACAGAGACTCCAGTAGTAAAAGCTGCAGCAGAGCAGTACACGCAGAGTGCTAAAGCAAGTGGTAGACAGAGTTGCTAGTCAGGGATATCTGATAGGGTGTAGCATTTTTGTAACTATCTCACTGGAATGTGGTGAGGGCAATCAAAAATTGCAAGAGGAAGAGGGAGGAATAATGGTAAGGAAGAGGGTTCATTTTTTGGCACATTTGGCTTAAATTCTAAGGCAATACCAGAACAACCAGAACACAATTGGAATCTGGAAATCAAACAAAAATCAGCTTGTGAATTTGTGACTCCAACCACATGTGGCCAAATGTGACTGAGGATTAATTCAAGAAATGGAAAAGAGCAAGAGAAGAGGGTGCAAGACGCCCTCCAGTTTTATGGGAGAGGGAGAGACAGGAAAAATGTGGACTGAGAAATCATTTGTATAACATGGACTAGAGCAAGAGTGGGGAGGGGGTTAGAGGTAGGTCTACAGTAGAAGCTTCAGCTACTGTCTCAGTTAGGAATTAACATATGGAATAGAGCCTATCACACATCAGGAACGAAGGCAATGAAGGAGACCTGGCATTTCAGAGGAAGTTGATGGGGAGGTGACTGGATGGAAGAACGTAAGCTGACTGCAAACACACTTTCCGCATATAGGAACTGGTGCAATGACAAAGGAGAGGCCAGCCCTGACGCACAACCCCCACCACTCTGGGAGAAGGTGGGGGAGGAAGGGTAGGAGAAAAAAGTACAGACTCACAGACCTGAATGGACAGAAATAGAAATCACACTTCAACAGTGAGAGTATCTTGGCAGTCTTCCCAAAAAAAAACCTGTGGCTTCCCCAGCTGATGTAGAAAATGGGAAGTCAGCTGAAACTGGTGTGAGTTAAACTGAAAATTAAGCATGTTTTCATGCAGGGATACAGCACCTATCCATGGTTTTAGTGGTACATAGACTAATTCAATCTGCTTTAAACTGTTTTCATCACCTGAGCTGCTGAATGCAAGACTGTGTGTTAAGAGCCTTGCTAATAAAAAGTATATTTAGTTTATATATTGTGTGCATCTCCTTCCTGTGAGCAGTGTGAACAAAGATAATAAATGTTACAAAAAAAGCATCCCACACAAACCCTCAAACTGTGTTATACACAAAAAATGCAAGAAATAAGATCTGAAGGGAAGTTTCTGCTTAGATGTATTTTTAAGGTGAAGAGCATAATTTTGTCAAAAAGATGGGTATACTTGCAGACCGTCGGTGTGGCAGATGAAAGAAACCTTGGATATCATCATCTCTGATTTACTGAACCTTCTAAAGAAAATCAGCACCACACAAGTTCTCCCAGAAACTGAACTGACTGTTGAAACCACAGAGCACAAGCTCTGCAGTGAAAATGGAGCACACAGCAAAATTTCTGAACTGCAGAATGCAAAGTTGATTGTCCTTGCTTGTGCTCACAGCTTTTGCTTTACCTATAAAAATGCCTCAACCCATGAGCTTTCCCTTCTTCTCGTTTCTGACTCTATGATTCTCCCATCCTGCTGGGGGAAAATGTGTGAGTGGCTGCATGGGGCTTAGCTGCCTACTGGGGTTAGCCTACAACAGTATGTTCTATACAATAAAGGAAATACCAGGTGAAGTTAATGCACTAGCTCCAGGGATAAGGCAGATACTGATGCAATTGATTGGATGTTCAAATTTATTGGATAATGTAATCATGTCCTTTATCATCTACCTCAGAAACTTCAGTAACAGAAGGCCAAACCAGTAAGCCAACAAGCCTGTTTCCTCTAATGTCCTGAGTTGAAAATCATGACAAAGGTTGAAATGGAAGGAAGACTTCAGAATTATGAATAGGACTTGTTACATGAATTTGGACTTACAATTTAAGCCATGGCTAAGGGGTTTGTATGTCTAAACTCTTTAATGCAAGCATAACTTCATATTGAAATAGGAGCAGCTCAGGTGCACTAATGTGCAGGCTTTTCATCAACTGGACAGCAGCTGAAACTGTATTACAAACCAAACTGTCTCACCTACTAAGCACCCTCAAGTTAGAATTATAGAATATTCTGAGCTGAAAGGGACCCACAACTCTTAAATATTAAATTTAAAAAAATAAAAGTATCAAAGCTAGTAAATTCAGTTGTCTCAGAAACTGGATTTGAAGAGCCCTAAATCATAAAACATGAACAAAAAAGAGTGCTCTTGGCTATGCCACCAGGGTTGCTTGAGCCCTAGCAGATTGCAGTCTGAGCAGCAAAGGACTTAGCCTTTACTTTCTTGTAGAAGGCCCCTATACATTACATATACATTTTGTCCGTTCACTTCAGAAATTATCCAGTTGTTTTTTACAACTGTAAATACGACCTTTCTGAAGAATCTTGTCCATTGATACTCTGCTATCCAAGCTATTTGCTTGAATTTAGTAACAACAATCAAAAACCTCAGCAGTCTACAAGAGCCCTGTTGGATCAGTATGTCTTTAGCCAGGAAACCTGGGAATTCTCAGAGCGATAGTAGAAAAACTCAACTGAGGGTGCAACAGTCAGTACATCTCCTCCAGAAAGAATTTCAACTGCTTAAGAACAGTCTTTTTAAAGGTATTTGGTGGATAAGATTTGATGTGCCCTGATGCAAACACTCTCACAACTTTTGTGGAGCTCAGAAATATTGGGCTGCAGTTTATGTATCACTCTGGACATTGCTGATCAGCAAGAAGATGCCAAGACAGACATGAGAAAACACTGGCTTTGGAAGACCAAATATTTCCTGCATGTTTCAACCATGTTGACTTCAGCACATCTGCTGTTTTGATATACACACATCTCCCAATGCTGTTCTTTAGATCTGATACACAATGGAGCGGCTTCAAACACTGCAGCTCATCTTGCTTGCTCATGCTCAGAGCTCTTGGCAGAGGAAGCAATTTTGTTTGTGTCAATTCAATTACATCAACCAGATTACTTCCTCACATGAGGAAAGAGATCCTCCCTCTTGAAATAGGATGCAAGAGAGCTACTGTCCATCTTTATCTGTATACGATGGCTTCATACAGCTGAGCAGGAAGTCTGGAAAGTTTTTCTCACTGTACTTCCAGGGGAATCTCACAAATTGCAAGTTCTCAGATCACTAAGATGAGATCTTCTAATCCAGAAACAAGTAATTGTTTCATAGCTTTCCCTGTTAATTGAACTATTTTGAGGCCACATTTTTACACAGTGATTGCAAAAAGTAAAGGCATGAGAGACAGAAATGGGTCAAATAATTTAAAATCCCAAATCGAAGTGCAACAGCTCTATAAGACTTTGTCTGGCTTGGAAGTAGGTTTTAACAAATGAACATTCAACCACACTAATTTAAAGGTGTAAATGAAAGTATGTTTAAGCAAGAGAAAAAGAAGCTGGTTTTTTTTCAGTTGCAAGATCTTCTGTAACAGTAACAATAGTATATGCTCTACACAATGAACCACGGAGAAGTGCTTCATTATGAATCATATCATGATCATATCATATCAACCATATCATATCATATCATGATCAAATACCAGTTGCATCTCAGCCTCAATAGATTTTCAATTCTTAAGACAATACCCTTGAAAATACCCAATTAACAAAGCCTTTCTGAAAAGAGAAAAAATAGCCTGACGCTAACTTCCTTTTTTTTCCCAATACAGTACTGATAACCAAACATTAGAGATAGCCTAAAATGAAATCCTAAGTATCTACAGTATTTTACTAAGCATTACTCTGAAGTGAATAATGGGAAGGTCTTGAAAACGTGCAATCTGTAAGTACCAAGCAGTGAAAGGAACTTTTCTTTTTCTTTAATAAAAGCAAGACTTAGAAAACATGTCTTACAATAATAGATAGTTCAAATAGTCATATAGAGGAACACCATGCAACCTGTAACCAGGAAACCTAAGGAACAGAAAGCAGGTTTTGCCAGAGAAACATTGTAAATCCAGGTCACAATTTATCTTCTTCTTTTCACGCTAGGATTGTATCTGCAACAAAAAAATAAAATTTGTCACAAATAAGTAAAACAATTATATTCAAAGTTTATATAGACCTAAATATACAATGTGATGTAAATAGCTTTATTATATATTCATAACAAGGGAATGGCCAGTGTTCAGTCCTTTCCCTGACTACAGGGAAACTACAGTTACCACAATTTGACTGAAGGATGCCTAAGGTAGAACTTGTGTACGAACTAGAGATAACCTTCAGTAAAATTTTCCAATTGCCTAACTACTTACAACCTTTAAATCTGATGCATGAACAAGCTTCTCCAAGCTGTATGTTTACATTGATGTACATTTGGCCACAACTCATTCAGACAAAACCTTTCTGCTGCTTCCTACTCCTACATAAAGCAGATCCTTGCCCTACATTCCCCTTTATACAGGTTCTGATTGACTATTAGAAATTTAGAGCTACTTTCTGGATATACTAAAGAGTTACCTGATTTACTGGAATATGCTTATAGTTTGACTCTACTTGACACTGCTATCCCTTGGCCTTCTCCATTGGTGCTTCATCTCCCAAAATTCTGTTACTTCTTTGAAAATCTGATGTGTTTTGTATTCATGCACGAATAACTCACAGACACAACTGAATGATCAGGCAGTTTTACTTCCACTAATTCTGCTCTCATTCATCAAGACTTTTTGCTTTGACAGGAAGATGTGACAACTTGTGAGCCAAATTACATCACCACACTAGATGAAAGGTATTAGAAGTCACTGTTGTTACTATCCAAATCAGTCTTCAAAAATTTAATGTATACCCTTTGAAAGAAATGCTCCATTCTCCATAACTGTTAATTAACAGAGCAAGTTGTTATGCAGCAAGATTTTCTGAATGGCTCTTACAGGTGTTGATATGTAGTATCATGTCTGTTTGATAGTGATTCAGAAAAAAAAACCATCTGTCTTCACAATATACATTTTTTCTACCTAAATGGACAACTTTTGGTGTTAGTCAGATTTATGACAGGTCATGAGAAGTCAAACACCGGTCACTTGTTTCTTCACATAAAAAACATAGAAAGTAATGAAATGTTTGCTAAATAAAATGAGGTCCCCATATTAACTCTCAAAACATTTATTTGATTTTACTGTTATAGCATTGAAACACGTTCATTCTAACACTTAAATGTGTTCTGGACAGCAAATTCTATGGAAGAGGGGGCAGGGGAGGAGTGGGGAGATAAAAGCAGACAGGAGTAGGGGATGATGCATGATGGAAACCTCACACCAAAACAACAGCAGCTTCAACCCTGTCTGTGGCTGGCTACAGAGATGCTGACACAGACAGACATGAACATGTTTTCATGTTATCTCTTCCACCTCACTTCCATCCATTTTCCATGTTAAATGAAGCCTGGATAGTGTTTGTTTTCCAGAGAAAGTGCTGAATCACTTTGCCTATATTCTATACATGGGAATACATGAATTTTGAAAAGAATAGTCAAAGTAGTCTTTTTCAAAATCAAAATTTGTCCAAAAAAAGATATGATGCAAAAATTACACATTTTTCTAAGTACAAACATAAAACTCTTACCTAAAGAGATCATCAGCAAGTGATTCTTCTCTTGCATATCGGTTCTGTTCCTGAGAAAGTTTATTTAATATTTGATGGTTAAGGGTAATTCTAATGAACAATCTTGAAAAACAATATTCCTGCACTAACACAGTTTTTCCAGAAGAAGTAAGTTTTCTCTTAGTACTCCATCTAGTGCATATTCACATTAGACAAGTTATTTCACTACTCAAATTTGGCTACTGCTACCAGTTAATGAAATGGAATAGTTTGTGAAAGATGTCAATTTTGGCCAGAAATGTGTTTTTTTGGGTTTTAAGCTCCATTAAAGAAATAGAGAAATTTTTATCTGATTATTCCTGTGTAAAGGGAATTTTAATTAGCGTTATCTATATTCAGGGATTAAAAAAAATGAGATAAGAAGTGTTGATGCAACTGGATCTCAATCAGGCTGCGGAAACGATATGACTCATCAGCAAGTATTTTTAAGGAAACTATGGGAAAATGAAAGTGCTAAAGAACTGCCATGATAAAATATTTTTTTTAGGACTTTTATATATAAAAGTGAGGATTTGCACAAAAGAAAAAACATTAACTTTATTCTTACTACATCTCTTCAGCATACTCCAACAGAATTTTACTCATGCATTTTCTGTTCTATTCAAGAGTAGAATATCAACTGTACTGTACAACTGTTTGAACACAGCTAACCATAAAGAAATTCTTTCTAGCTCCCTGTCACACTTTTACAAGTCACAAGTTTACATAGCTCTTATTCTACTCATCAAAAGATCAATCTCATTTAGGTTATTGATTTTACTTTATATAAATATTTCTGATTATATGAGTGTTGCATGCAAAATGAATTTAAATAACCAGAAAAAGACGAGCGTTACCACTGAACTCTGACATTCGGTGACTTTACTGCTGTACATGCTCCCAGGAGCACGTGTGCACAACTAACCAGCTGAGGTTTTATTTAAAAAATAAAATCCTGAAGTACTTCAGTAATGATCACGGGTTGGTATGACCACTTACGTTAGTCAAGTTTTTATTTGATCATATTTAAAAAATAATTTCTTACCTCCATTTCTTGCCTGAACCAGTCTTCTAGCTCTGAATTCTTTTTAGCATGGTGAGCAATCAAATCTGATCCTCCAATAATGTGTGGAAGTTGTCCTGCCCCTGGGTAAGCTACCTGTTGGACAATAAATTCTTACAACTACAAGGCAAGCATAGCGCAAGTAAAAGATCCATTTTAACAAATTCAGAAAGTCTATTCAGATATCACTGAAGAAAGTCAGCCAGTCTTTCTTTGAATAACATTCAAAGATCATATTTAAAAGTGACTGGTTATCTCCCTCCTTTTACCAAAAGAAACAAACAAAAATACATCTGATAAGTTAAATACGCTAAATAAATTTGATAGTGCATTAAATGGAGTTTGAAATATCGATAAAAATCAGTTTATATTTTATTGCCAGACTGCATAAGCATCTGTTACCAAATGGTGGAAAAGAAAATATTATCAGAAAATTAAAACATTATCTAAAAATGAGAGCATACTCCCAGGAAGTAGCATAATGTGATCATATTCTATAAACAGTATTTTACTAAAATGCCTTTCTAGTCATCTTGTATCATATGATTTTAATTTTTATTTTATTTTTAACATGAGCCGAAGTGGTACTTTTACACTGAACACTAAGAATCATTTTGCAATTGTCTTCAGGCCCCAAGCAAGCAATCATCTTACTTTTGTATGATATAGATTTAGTTCTATTTAGAAATCCAAGATTTATTAGTTAAAATGGAAGATTCCAAATCAGCCTATGCTGTATGTATAGGTCTTTGGAGAAGTGGAATTGCTAGCTTTTGGAGGTACAACCAGAAGTTATGGTAGCCATCACTTAACGACTTATTCCAAGTAACAGCCTGGAATAGGCAGTACAAGTATCTAAATAATCTAGCACAAGGTAAGCCTTTGTCAACCTGGTACTTCTCCAGTCAATTAACAAAATATCTGTTTACAGTATAATATGGTATTTAAATTGTTTCTTTCTTTAGTTACTATCAATTTATAAAAAATCTTTAGTAACATATTTCTACAATCTGAAGGCAACACTTTTTAGTATTTTTAAATAGTGCCATCTTGTGACTATTTAAAATACACACTAACCTTTTTGAACATTTTGAAATTTTTCTTTCCCTCATAGCTGGAATTCCCAGTAAGACAACTGTTCTGTCTTGGATGGCTGACAATCAGTGATCTAAACTCTGTCAACAGAAGCCTGCTAGGAAGATTGCTTGAGTCATCTTGCAGTTTGCTGTGGTTCTTATGTAGGAAGAAAAAGGAAGAAGCATTCAAGTGTGTGAACAGACATACAGCATATCCAACAGTACAAACTGTAGAGAAATTATTGTGAGCAGAGCTGAGCAATAGTTAGGATTACAAAACAGCGAGGGGAAATAGCAGCAGCGCTAGAAGCTAAGAAGATGTATGAACTTCTCAGCCTCCTTATATACCATGAATAGAGTAAATTTGTTTCTCATGTATTTAAATACTTCACAGAAGACAAAGCTGAACATCTTCAGCTCAATTCTAGCCTACAGATACCCGGCTAACTCTAGGGCTGTAAGCTGAATTTGATCAATGCATCAAATTATTCTTGTCCATGAGAATGCTCATACGCCAGTAAGTCTGCATGCACACTCTGCTGCCTGGGGCTACATCTATGAGGATTCAAAAGGAAGTCTGGGGGCAGGATAAGTTCACAAGTAACATTAAACTATGTTCAAGGACAGCTCCAGCCCAGATGCAGTACAGTTGTTTTATAGCAAACAAAAGTCCTTTAATCTGAGCTGACCCTGCTCTGTGGTATACCTGCTCAGCATTCCCTCCTCTTCGGCTGTTTTTTGTATGTATGTCAAAAGATATTATTCTGCCCCTTGTTGACTGGCTACACTCTAATAGCTCTTCAGAACTTTGTTTTTTCAGTTTCATTCAGCCTAGTCTCCTTTTTCTCTGCCTCACTGCCACTCCAAGCAATTCTCTCCTTCCTTCTTTCATCTCACCTACAAAAAATTAGCAAGCTATCTACTGCTAATCACTGTATATTACATCCATTTTCCCAATGGTCCATCTCTTCCATTCTAGTTGTGATCTTAGAGCAGCCAAGATTACATCCTTGGCAGATCTTTAAGTAGTAATCTAAGAAAAACATCAGTACAAGTATTAACCACATTGAAGGCTTAAAACAATTACATGTAGTTTCAGTCACCTTAAGTATCCACCCCAAATGCCATTACAGAAGCACACAGATGAACTACAAGTGCTCTTTTTTTTTCACAGTCTGTAAGATGGACTACACTATTCAAATTTACATGATTATGTTAAGAAGTACAATCTTCCAAACCTCCTTTACCCTGAAATAGGATCCAAAACTACTATGTTCTTAAAAGCAAAATTTTGATGTGTTTTTGTAATGCTTCTTAAAGTTCACTGTTCAGACTTACAATTAGCTGGCTCCTTACCAAGACTGGTGACTCTTGCTTGATATTACTTTTCATTTCTGAAGTTAGAACTGATCCAAGTTCCTCTTCTTTCTATTTGATTAAAAATTATTTTAAATATAAAACTCAAATGAAATGGAAATTTAATTACATAAAATTGTTTTCTGCTCTTTATGGTAGAAAAAACATATTCAAATCAATATAAACATTGAGACAGCAGATAAACTGCCCTGTACTTTAGATTTTTTATGATTTTACGCACACTGTAACAATTGTTGGAGGTTTTCACTATGAAAAAATCACTATTATTTACTCGCTTGGTTTTTTTTCTTTCTTTCTTATACACTAGGAAGTTTTGTCCATCTGTACAACCTTCAAAGTCCTGACAGGTTCTGGAAAACTATAAAAGCTTTTAAATATAAAAAGTAGCATTTTCCATTTGATATTTGAAGTGTACATGTGTGCAGGAAGGACATTTCATTAATAGGACAAGAAAGTATACTGCAGGTTGATTCTCTCCTATAGTTTAAAACCAGATTTGCATTACATAAATTATTTTCAATGGTTGATAAAATACCAAATCAGCTTTATGCACCCTGTAGGTTTTGAGTCAATCACTAGCATTCTGTGTCTTGCCAGATACACAAGGTGCCTCTATACTTACAGAAAATAGTTATCAAATTTATCTGGGGAGCTTTATCATGAAATCTCCTTCCTAGTCCACTGGAAATATATTTTGCATGAATAAAATAGGTCATTATTAAACTATTAGAAGACTTCTTTTCAGCAGAAACCTTTAAGTGCATATCTGGTGAAGTACTAGTTTAGTTGCACGTAAGATTTTTTTTCTCCTTCAGAATCCTGACAAGAAGTTGGACTAGAAAAACTTTTCAAGCCACAACAAAATTCAATAGACTATTCCAAGCACCAATTTTAGTCTGTCAGTATCGTCAGACCTAACAAAAAGTACCTACTCTCCGATAGTATAAAAAGCAAGAAACGTAATTCTTTAAATTATAGGACTTGTCTTTTAACGTGTGCCTGTTACTAATACACACAGAAAAAAGAGCATTATAATGAAGTTAAAGTTCACACTTCGCCAGAAGCAAACTCCAGTAAAGCATCAACAAAGTGCCAAGCTGGTCTGACCTAAGGATGCACAGACAATTAATTACTAATTATTATGTGGTCCAAGGAATCTTGCAAATTCCAGTTAATCATGCATTCAAACTTTTAAACATTTAAACACTACCTACACTGTAAATGGACTGGACAGTAAGCTTTAATACATACATTTTAAATAAACCAAAAATAAACTTGTTCTCTTACTCCTATGGTATTTTTAATAGTCTAGACCTCTCAATATTGTTTTGCTTTACAAACCTGCTTTTCTTTCTTTTTTCAACAAAGTTACCACTGTTAACTCAAGGGGTATTGTTTTCTTCATATCTCTTAGACAATTCCCTTAATGTCAAAAACAAAACCAGAAAAATAATCACGAAAACACAAGCTGTGTTTTGGTTTTGCTGTTGTTTTTGTTGGTTTTGTTTTAAAATTTCTCATACAGGAATTTTAATAATCTTACACACAATATCAAAAGATTCTGACTTAGAAGATCTTGGACACTACTGTGGTATTCAACAGAAGAGGCCAACTAGAAGTTTCTTTAGAAAATTAATTACATAAAGATAATTGAGTACTATCTTAGTATAAATAACAACATTATAATTAACGCAGCAACAAGCAATACGAGAAGTTTTTCTTGGACCATTCTGCTGTTCTACTTACAGTATACAAAGTGGAAAAAAAAAGGAAAACATTCAGAATACAAGCAGCTCTCGATTCACAAAGAAAAAATGCCCAGAAGAATGAAGAAACATTTAGGTAGGTGTAAAACTGCAAGGTTCACATGTAACAGATGAATCATTCTGAACTAAAAATTGACGTACGAGATTTAAGCAAACAAATTTTACAAAGCCACTTTCTGTATGCCGGCAGCCTCCTCCTTAAAGGAGCTAACTGCATCCTCCTAACAGAGTTGTAAATTTCAAGATTAGGCACGTGAGAAGAATATAAAACTTACCAATATTTTATTCTCCTCTCTCTGATTTACATTTTCTTCTTGAATCCTGCTTCCTTTGGCTTCCAAACATTGTTTTTTTCGTGTATTTCCTTGAGCTTCCTGGTCATGATCTGCCATTTGATCTTCCCAGTCTAGGTCTCCACTAAACACCATTTCTAGTGCTTCTACATCTTCAGATGTATCATCTAATTCCTTTCTTTTTTTTGGTGCACAATTTTCACCAGACGTGGTTTTAGCGTCTGCTCTATCACTTGTTAGCTTGACACTTTCCCTCGTAAGCTTTCTGCCCATGTCTTCTACCGCAAATTTTGGGTTTGGGTCCAGGATGTTATTTTTATTTTGATGCTGTTTTGCTTCACTGTTGCAGATCGAAGAAGTTGTGGATTCAGTGCACTTGGAAAGAGGCGATGACCTTTCCTCCAATTTTGCTCGTTTGGGTACAGATGTTTCTTCTTCTTCAGCTCTTTCCCTTAGCCAGAAATAAATTACAAAAGAAAGAAATTACAAAAGCATCTTTGAGTATGATTAACTGCACCTACAAAATAACAGCTTCTAGGGTTTTAGGGACTGCATCATGAAATTTAAAGTTCCCTTGAGAAAAAGCTTTCCATTCTAGGAATTTGATCTAAAAATTACCTTTTTAAGTATGTGTCAAATTAAAAGTACATTGCTTGAGTTAAAATTTTCCAGAAACAGCACCAACATACCAATAAGGAAAGTAATGTCAAGAAAATTTCAACGTACCTTTTTCTAGCTACCTGGAAGTAATTTGTAATCGAGTTCGACTGGTGATGTGAAGCACTCTCACGAGGTTTGCCAGCTTCTGAAATTTTAGATGGTGAGACGGGCTGACTTCTTTGACTTAACCCAGATGCTCTGTTCCCTCTGGGTATCGATGTTCCTGCATTTACACTGCCACTTGTGCTACTGTTTTTCTTTACAGCAGTTGTCTCCTGGAAAGCCATTTTCCCTTGTCTATGCATCTGGGAAGTATTCTCTATCTCCATACTAGATTAGAGAGAAAAAAAATACTAAATGACACACAGGAAACTACCAGAGATACACTAAATCAGAGATACACTTTTTAAAAAAGCTATACCTGTATTTTGAATAAACTTATAAACAATGTGCTAAAAACAAACTGTAAAATCTGCTATGATCAATATATTTTTATAATTGTGAAATGGTTTGAAAATCTGTAATAGTTCAGAAAGTCAAGACAGATATGCAACATCTATATCTGCATCTGAAAGAGTCAACCAAGTCCTATGGGATGGTTTCTGTAATCTAGCACTCAAAAGCAAAAATTATGCCACTGCAGACAAGTGACAGCAATTTAGTAAATGCCATTTCTAACACTGTGTATCTTTGCCCATGGCAAGGATACAGTTCCTCTGCCACAAAAGATTGCTTTATTTGCAAGTATTAGCTTAGAAATTTCCACGAATACTTTACCACGTCTGCTCTTCTGTATCAGCTATGTATAACGTGCTGCTGTCTGCAGCAGTTGGCATTACGGTTTCATCCACAGCCAAACTCTGGGAAATGGCTTGGCCTACGACGGCTGATGCAGGAGAACTTTCAGGTACAGCTGCAAGACCAACACAAGAGAAGAATTAGAAGGTTAATCTCAAATCTGTGTTTCTTTGCACGTGATATTGCACATTGCTACCTGATCAGGTGAGATCTTTGTAAAACAATCCTAAAGCAATTTTAATTAAAAAATAAGCAGATTTATTAATTTTAAAAAAACTGAAATAAATAGTTATAAAGGACCATATTCTGGAATTCAGATTTAGTTAAATATTCCACTGATCAAGTAATGGAATTCTGCTTAAATAAAAATGAAGCATAATGGGAAATCATATATCAGTATGTACAAAATGTACTTAAAAAATCATGTGGTATATATTTTATGCAAAAAATAAAATATATATCATGCGATATATAGTTTACGCAAAACTGTCAGAGCACAAAATTCCTTTTATTTACTCCTTTATGATGATCTCTAACATGATTATGGTATCTAGGATACAAGTTTTTTCAACTGTAAACACAGCTCCCTTTAAAAGTCTGATACAGAGTCTGTTTACACAATTTCAGACAACTTAACTTTTATCCAGTTGAATCATTCAGACTGGAAATAAGAATCAGTGTTTCTGATTCATGCACTGTCTGAAGGGTCAGAATCTTAAAACTTAATCTGACAATTAATATTGTGATATTTTCTAAACTAATTGGACAGACAATAGACCATACGCAAGTTATTCATATAAAAATATCAGTCAACCAAAAAATACGTCTTTCTCTGTTCAAAATACATTTACAAGTAAGTAATGGTGCTACGTGTAAAGACAAACTTATGGGTTTTTTTCTTTGATTTTTAAAATAATGGTAGGATTTTCTACCTGATACAACATTTTGTAGAACAAAACAATCTATAAAACATAATTCTGAAAATTTTATAGCAACAAAATATAGAACAACATGAAGAGGCATGAAAAGAGAATTAGACAAACAAAACCTCTTTCTGTCTCTCAAAGACTTTTATTACTACCGCATTAGCAAATATAAGCCTCAAGTCAAGACTCGGAATGTCCACCCCCAAACTACTACTTCAGCAAATGTAGCAATCATGTCTCATTGTCTAAACTTCTTATGGAAAGATTATTCTTAGTTTTGAACTGTGTGGGAGGTGATTGTATTTTCCTAAAGCAAATTCTGTTTTGTGCAGAGGGAAAAAAAGAAAAAAAGCAAGCCTTAACAAATTAATTCGATTCTTATTCTCTTGATCTCTAACTTTCATCTTTTACTTCCCTATTACCCCAGTCTTTTATGAAAAGACAGAATAGCATGGAATTCAAACGACCACATACATATGAATTCAGTGGTCACTAAAAATATGAACTTCAGGTGTTTTTAAAGTACCTTTCTTTTTAAGGTCACTGTTCTACGTGTCTGCCTTTTAGGCTAGTTTTAGATCTACTTTTTTATTTACATCTAAGAGTCACATGATTTTCATTGCAATTTACTGCAAGACCATTAAAAAACAATTACCTCTTTGGAGTCATATACATTTTTCATAGAATGCCACTTTTTTAGTGGTCTTGCAAAACAGAACAACTTGAACATTACTAATTGATGCTCCTACACAAAAAGAAATACTGCCTCTTTGAGACTGTTAACTTATTACTACCCTTCTTCCAATTACCTTTGGAAGCAGGCTGCTTTTGAGGGTTGCAGTATTTTTCCGTAGACATGAAGATAACTGCCAATCCAATTTCTGCCTCTGGAATAGCCCTAAGATTCTTGCTGTTAATATATAAATAAAAAAAAAAAAGTTTTTCAGTACATTCAAAGACGAATAGGCACATGGGCACAGGTATGGCAAAGTACAAAATTGTCCATTCCTCCTCCAAAAAAAATCAGCCTACACTACAGTTTTTCGCAATACAGTAAATCAGCACAATTATCCTTCACTATAGCCATGTCCGACATGTATGAACTCCCATGTTTCCTGCTGCTGTAGCCCCTGTCTAGCTCCAGTAATCTGGCCAACACATCTCTCCTTTCCTGATTTTTAGGCATTTAACCAATTATACTCTACCTCTGATTCAAAAATGTGTGAAAAGAGACTTGAAAGATCTGACCACTTCTTACAAGTCAGGCAGCCTGCCCACCCCCCATCTTCTGTACTGCAGCCATGAGGAGAGATTGAGTACTGTCTTCTCTACCTAGCAGGAAAATTTAGGGGAACTAGGTTTATGTGTTAAGGATTGAGATTTCGTTTCACTGTTTCAATAAAATGGCATCATGATACTCCTAACATCTATAATATGTGCAGTCTGCCCTCTCAAACAAAACCTACCACCAAAACAAAAACTAATTTTTATCAAACAGAATCTGTTCTTCAAAAACACTGTATACAAATAATTACACATTATTGAACCACATGACCTCAAGGTGCCATCTCTTTTTGAGGAAATACATATAATTAATGAAATATCATAAATTATACATTTTTCATTTTTAGAATATTTTAATCTTAACTTCTTTAAAATAGTAGAAGAGAAACTACTTGCTGTCTGTCATTTTAAAGCAGCTTCATTACAATGAACTTTTGTAGAACTGAGTTCTACAAAAAAATAATTAAAAGAAAGGAAAAGAGAAATTCCATCAAATCCTCACAGAACTGCCAAGTCCTTTCTTTCCTGCTTCAAGAAGTTTTAGTTACTCTGCTAAATACTTAGACCAATGAAAAAATGCTGTCTTTATAATCAGCCTGCTGCTTAAATATGTATGCAAACACCATGACCAAGTCTCTGTAGAAGTTCTGAAATTACCCTACCACTGTACAAGAGAACAATGCTGCACCTTTCCAAGACAGTCAGAATGGAATCGGTCCAGTTTCTCTCATAGTCAGATCCTGAGAGCTGAGAGTTTGCCAAACCCACATCAACTACACAAACTTCAGGAGAAAGTAGTAAAGGCATTTCTTTTCTTCCTTCTGTCATCAACTTTACTTCCCCTCCTCCAAGAGTAACTGCTGGACCCAATTTCTTGTGCTAAAAAGAGAATGCAAAAAAAAAAATCTTAGAATGCAGTTAGTTTAGAGGTATCAGAATACAGAATTATCAGCGCAGTCCTTCTCACTGATGCACTACTGCAGATGTAATGTGTTCTGTTTCTCCTCTATATTGTATCTTGCTTAGGCCACTGCACCGTAGGATAAATACACAGAAATCCTTCTTTCCTGATGAACCCAGAACGAGTGTGATTTCAGAGTGAACAAATCTGTGCTTAGCTACCCCTGCAATATTATTGCAATGTAAAGCCTGATTACCTGCTTGGCAGTTAGAAATACAAAAGTTTTTCCACTGAATATTTTTTTCCTTTCATGATGCTCAGATAAATCCAGGTTTTCAGTGCCAATGGAAGGCTCATCAACTGGAGGATAAAAGCTACAAGAACAGAAAATGAAAGTTAAAAAATTCAGATTCACTTATTAGTACTGACTCATAGTCCTTTCTGTTTTAGAGAAAGTTCTGAAATTAAAATACTGTATTTCTCTGTTAAAACTACATACATAAATAATTTTCAAGAGATTGTTGGGAAGAAACAGAGCCCCTAATTTCTCAACATCAAAGATAAGACCAAGACTTTCTACTTCAGTAACTAAGAAAATAACACTTTTAGGAATGCATTCAACCAAACTGCTGTACACATATCCGCATTCTTACTGACAATACTGACAAATGAGACTGCAACTTCATTCTGCACTTCCTCTAGATAATAGTAAAACTCCACACAAAATTAGTCATCTTGCTTCCTCTACCCTCCACGTAGGGACAGTCACCTCTCATTCTCTTCTGCTGTGTCAAGAAATTGTGTACCACCACACTCGAGAACAGCCTACAGGCAGCATATGACAGCAGACAAGTGCACTTTTCTTGCTGGTGGGATTCAACCTGCAGATTCTCTGTTGTTTTGCCCAATACAGGCAAAGTGAGCAGGAGTTTAGCTGGGAAACATATTAGGCAAAAATAAAATTCTATCCTGAAGCTCTGAATTTTGTCACAGCCTGTGACCTCAGCTGCAGTTAATGATGGCATGCCCGGAGCACGAAAAGCCTCTAGAGTTAGGACATGCATCTAACTGATATTTTCAGGATATTCAGAGGATCTTTGAGCCACATATTCCCTACTACCGCAGTTCTGACAGAGCAAGGTGAAGACACATGTCAGAAAAAAGGGAAACTATAGGTCGATTTTAACCAAACTATACCACATCTGTACCCAAACAGCATATGTACATAGTTTGGCTGGTCACAGAACTACTTATCTTTATTCTGACTGCTGATCCTTCTCATACTACTGTGTAGGAAAAAAAAAAGATACTGAAACACACCAACAAAATTCGGTTTAACGGCAAAGATTGGCAGATTCTAGGCAAGAAACATATTCCACAACATGCTAAAGTATTGAAGTTTCTGGAAAAAAAATCGAGCATCTGTAAACAGAAAAACATTCCTCAAACACTCTGAACATTCATATACTTCAAGCTGAACACAAGAATAAGCACATAAATTTTCTACTTCATCCAAATATGCAATTCGATTATGATAGGCTAAAATGTGCTATATAGTTACAAGTGCTTTTAAAAAATCTTCATTCTTACGTGTTCTTCACAATCAATTCTTGAAGCTTTACGTACACAATGAAAATTAAGCAACCTAAATCCAGCAGATTTTGAAAGATGACTATTTGATCCGTTTCAGCAGCCTGTTCAAATCTGTTTACAAAAATATTGTTGCATTGAAATTGAATAGGTATGATAAAGCCTACTAACTTAAGGCAGAAATAGGGCGATTCAGACTTTAGTTATTAAGCCAGAAGACTTCTGATACCGGGTCCCATAGAGACAGTTATTAACCTCAGATAAATACAGGGACAAAGTCATCTTTAAAGATGAAAGGATGAGTAAAAACAGAAAAACAGCAGTTTTCACTGCTTCAAAACTGCAGTATAGCTTCTTTATAAATATATTTTGAAATCTCCATTTTTTAATTTCAACAAACAACTTTAACTGATGATTGTCTCCAAAAAAAAAAGCCCAACAAAAAACCAACCTTTGATTTTCCTTATAAACTCTTATCCAATGCTGATCTAAGCTCAAAAGGCAACAGTCTTTTTCAGTCAGGATTCTGAAGTGCTTGTTATATTCTGGCCTCATAAGCTTTTAATAGTAACACCATTATCCAGAAAAGATCCTCTACAAATTTGAATCTCCCAATAAGTAGATTTTGATTCTTGCTGAATTTCTGTTAAAAACTCTGTTACTTTTCTTCTTTTTTAAAGCCCTGCACTATTGACACTGAACTGCAGTAATAAAATACATTATTTCATACAGGACTGCACTTATGCAGCCATTTGTGAAATCTTCAGTTACTGTTCTTCCTCGCATAGGTTGTCAGAGAGTACCAGAGGACTGGGGTAACACCATAAAAAACATCAAGTAAAAAATCCCACATTCACTGCAGGTTTGCAATTACGTGAACTCTTACTATAAACAAAAAAGACACTTTAATACTTTTGTTTTTTTTAATTAAACCTAAAGATAATGTTTCCCTAAATTTTTGGGAGGGATCAGCTCTACAATAATAGCAAAGATTTAATTAACGGTGTCACCTGGTATTGCCATCTCAATATACTTTTCCTATTTCACACCCAAACTAGTATTGCCCCAAGCTGTCTGGTGTCCCATGGATATACCAGCTCAGGTCAGCTCTAGCTACAATGCACAATATAAAGATTCCCTGTCAAAATTGGACATATTTTTTGAAATTTAATGAAAACAGCTGCTAAGTAAATTTTCAGTATCTTCCCACAAGCTACATCTCAAAAACCACGATCTATTTAAAATACAGCAATTATTTTTAATATAGATCTGTGTATTACATCAGCTGTTTCATTTAGCTTGATGCAGAACTCTCTTTGAAAGCTACATAATGTATATACTGCTAGTGTCACTAACTTTTAGCCCATTCAGTTCCTCTCAGGGTCTTAAAAGTTAGCAAAAATATTTCAGAAAGGTAAACACATCCATCTGCTTCTTTTTTAGGGAGCACTTAAAAGCTCAATTATACTGTCACTTCTGTATTAAATGGACACACACCCTGGATTCAAGGCACAAAGACACTGTTTACTTGTTCCTGTAACAGACAGGAACAGCAGCATTACCACCAGGTAATATTTGACCAAACAAATTTCAAGTTGCACAACCGATCACTAACTTTTGATGGCTTGTATGACCTGTACTACAAAAGAAAAAAAAATCTCCCTGGAAAGAATTTCAGAGTGTACTAAATAGTTTGTTTAGTTTTCTTACATCCTTAGGAAACAATGGAGAAGTTTAAGTAGAAGGGAAAGTTACAACTCATTCAGATTCTCCCTTTCTTCTGAAACTGAAGAACAAATGAGTTTTAAGCCACTCACAGACGACTGATTTGACATACTACATAAACCCTGCTAATGTAAAGAAGCATCCAGAAACTAAAGAATATTTCCTACCAATTGCTCCAGATTGGCATCTGTATTGTTGTAACAAGGTGGTGTCATGTTCCGTGAAATATATTTTACCACATACCGAGCACAGCTTATCGTGAATCCTCTCCAGTTTTGTTTCTATTTCCATGTGTGTACCAGAACTTTGTTTAGTATCCACCCAGCCTCAGTCTTCAAACTATTCTACCAAGGGCTACCACCATACCCACTAAAGAAAATAAATTGCCATTTCCTAACATATACGCGTATTTATGCACATATCAATGTATATACATAGTGGAAATTTCTCACCTGCATAAATCATGTGCTCATACAATAAAAAACCAACAACCACGACCCCCAAACAAAACACAACTGTCTCCCCTTTCAAGACAAAATGAGTAGCTATATGGGCTCAGATGAAATGGTCAGATACAATATTGGAACTATTTTACGCTTTCTCACAGTGAGAAAATAACCAGAAGAGCTATTCTGCAGTATTTACTTATTCCAAATTAAGAATTCCCTTTTGAAGTTAATTTAACCATGAAAACAATGAATATTTTATTCTCATTTAGTGAAGGCCAAGGCACATTAGTCTCACTTCACCTCTCAACACATAATTAAAAACCTCTTCTATTTCAGGGAATTCAATGGTCAGGCTAACACTGTCTGACCAAAGTTTACAGTAAACTCGGTAACTAACTGCACTCTAGGAAAATACGTCTATGTAATGAAATAAACCTGATACAATTTCTTTTATAAAAGTATCATTTCTTTATTTTTACATATCAATTCCCAGAAGTGTTTGAAACAACACTTAAATACCAACAAAATAAGGTCCTTTTCAGAGACAGTAACATCTCTAAGCATACAGTCAATTCCAAGAGCTCATTTTATAACTCTAGGGATGAGAACAATAACATTGCTGGAATATTAAAATCTTAATCATATTAAGTATTCTTCCATAAATGAAATTACCGTGAATCACATATTAAGACAAAAATTATCAGATAAATGTGTAGTTATTTGATAATCCAACTCCCAAAAATTTCATTCTGCAACGCAGTAAATATGATGATTTGGCAACTTACCTTCCATGATTTGGCAACTGTTGCCTGGACTGAATAGCTCTGATTAATTCAGAAAAAAACTCTGGTTTTATAATTGGTCGAGCACAAATCAAAGCACATATAGTCTGAAAAGCCAGAAAATATAGATTTACTGCATGGAAAAAGATAGACTATGGTTCAATTGATATTAGCTTTTTAAGATCTGAGATGTGGAAAACGTCACACAAACAAATAAAACAATACTGATTTTTGCTTCTGGGATTGTTTTGCTTATAACAGCCTAGCTTTTAATTGGTGTCTTGACTAAAGTCATGAAAATGTAGAAGGCAACTGATGAAAATCACTAAGTCTTCAAAACTGGCTTTTTTTGTTTTCTTTCCCTTCAATCTCCTGTTGACATATACATCTTCTAAACTTGGAAAGAGTTGACTACCATTTTGTAGAGAAAAATCTTGAAGGTGTCTAGAATGTAATTAGCATTAGTGGGAAAACTCTCAACATACCTTAACAGTAACTTTTACTGATACCATTACAAGGTGGGTACAGTCATTTGTCCATTCATTCACTACAAGGCCTCCAAGCTGCTGGATGGCTCGATTTAAAGTGGTTTTCTGATCTACATCTAAACATGAGGAGCAGACAACCAAAGGTTCATACTCCACTCTGCAAAGAACAAGTAAAAAGAGAATTGTTTAAGTTAATTCAGCCAATCATTATAATGAACTGAGCTGACTTAACTATCACATTTGTATCTCAGGGAAATCTGAAGGAAAAAAAAATAAAAATACCCATACTCTAATCTAGATCAAAGTAAAATCTTCCTGCTTTAAAATTTCCTGAAGAAATAAAATACTAATTTTTATTTAGAAAAATTAATGACAATTTGACCCAATATCGGAAATATTTCTATGGACCTGTGGATCTTTTACAGACATCACATAGAATTAGTGCTTCAAAAATAGCGCAAGGTCTGGGAATATCAAAAGAAATTTGAGTGTGTGCTTCCAAAAGCAAAAGTATGGGCAACAGGACAGTTCAGCAACAGATTAATACTTAAAATATACATGTGTCATAGAATGCAATTTCAAGTACCATTTTCCTAACATTGCCATTGTCCTTGACCATAAGCCTTTATATATATTTTAGATCTTCCATACCAAATTCAAAACATATCAAATTCCATGATTTCATTTTTAGATCATTTAAATTTCTTTCTACTTTGTAGACTTCCTAGCACAACAGTCATGTTGTATCTGGTCTCATGGTATGATTCCTGTTTCAGGTATGTTTACCTAAAATATAAAAAAATAATTTATTGTAGTAATTGGAGGAGAATGCCAAGTTTTTTCTAACAATAAATAATACCAGCACCAGTGATAAAACGGAATAAAATTTTAAGGCACAAAGCCACCTTCTGGTTACTTTAACATTGATTTTAATGGTGATTAGACTTTTTCTATTTATCTGCCACTTCATTTCCAGAAGTGCTTCCTATAAATAAACACATAGCACTGGCTACCATGTTAGATTTGGAAAAAACCAGCAAGTTGGGTTCACATCCTCCTGCAATGTCAATTCTTTTCTCATTACATTATGAACAGCTAACAAGGGCTGAGAGAAACTCTAAACCTTTCTCCCTTCTTTCTCATTTGGTGTAGGATTTTGTTCTTTGCCTAAGAGAGCCTGAAAATACTCACTGTACATGGCACATCATCTTCTAAAATGCCAGCGCTTTTCTAACTACAATTTTTACCTCCCAGTGTCAAAATAAATTATATAAAAATATAATGGAAAACTATTTCAGAAGCAGGTGTGGAACACAGGCAAAATACTACTAATATCATTGCTGTATCACTTGCAAAGTTGTATGATGTGCTAAAATACTCTTCTAAAAAACTCAATTTTTTACTTGCTATTTTATAATCACTTACCTAAACTTGCTCTCGAAGACTCCAAAGTTGATTCTGTCACCAGACTGCAAAGACTTTGAAGCACCATTGAGTTTTGATCCATTAACAAAGGTACCATACTTGGATGTATCTCTTACTGTTAATATAGGTACTGAGAGAGACTGACTCTGAAAATAAACATAAATAAGCCATTAGAGTTTATCAGAATGACACAGCTTTATCAGAAACAAGTTACTATCACTGTGGATCAAAGCAATGGACAAATAAGAAGCAGCCCACAAAACACCATCTTAAATAAAGACTTTGGACAATGAGGCTTGCTATATGTAATTATTCATCTTCTGCTTTTCACTGTGAAGGAATGAGAGAAAATATACATGTTTTTAGCTTTAGAACTTTTGTGCTTCTTACACTTAGTCTTTTAGGAGATTACACTTTGTCTTTCTGGAGACTGTGCATGGCAGTCCTTCACTGGCCCAAAGCCTGAGCCAGAGTGAATAGCAAGGCTCTGAGATTAATTATTTATGTTTTTACGACCACTCAGTCCTACCCTGGGCATTGGGCTGAATAGTAAGTAAAAGCCTAAAGTCACCTGAGGGCACTTTCTCGCACTTCCTTCAATGAGGAACGCTAGTCTTCCCCAAACTGCAGGACATGGAGACACCAGCATCTCTTGAGAAGAGGTTAGACACTGTCAGATTTCCAAAGTGGTTCACAAGACAATGAGAACATTGACAGCTTGTTTTTAGGAAATTCTGCCATGCAGTTATATGCTATTTCACAGAATGGATAAGGCTGGAAGGGACCACTGGAGGTGATCTAATCCAATCTGCCTGTTGAAGCAGGTTTCCTTACAGCACGTTACTCAGGACTGTCTCCAGGTTCCTTTGGAGTATCTCTAGAGATAGAGACTCCACAACCTCTCTGGGAAATCCGTTCCAGTGCTGAGTGTCGTGGTTCGACGCTGGCCAAACGCCAGGCACCCATGAAAGTCGCTCACTCACCCTCCCCTGCCACAGCAGGGCAGAGGAGAGAAAAAATTAATGAGTTGAGATAAGGACCAGGAGAAAAGACTCCAAGGGCAAAACAGGCTTGGCTTAAAGGCACAAAGTGAATTTATTGAACAAAATCAGAGGAGGATAATGAGAAGTAAAATAAGCCCTTAAAAACACCTTTTCTTCCCCCAACCCCTGCCTCCTTCCCACCAACAGAGCAGGGAGACAGGGCATGGGGGTTTTGGTCAGTTCGTCACCCTAGGTTTTCTTTCGCTGCTCTGGGAGAGGAGTCCTTCCCCTGTGAGACCATGGGGTCCCTCCCATGCACCTGCTGCAATGTGAGCCCCTCCCACGGGCAAACAGTCCTCCCAAAACTGCTGCAGCATGGGTCACACTTTCCATGGGGTGCAGTCCTCCAAGGACAGGCTGCTCCAGCCTGGAAGCAAGGGCCCTCTCTCTCCACCGGGACTCCCACTGGATCACAGCCTCCTCAAGCATCCACCTGCACTGGCATGTGTGGCAGTGGCCCAGTCCACCTTTGTGTTCCATCTCCATGAGGTTGGATGGGTGGACTTTCCAGCCAACAACAGTGGATCAAAGGAGGGCCTGCAGGAGGCCCCGAAGATCACGCCACACCCCCGAATCCCCAATTATGAGTTTGTCTCCCCCCTTTGTTACTGCCTACCTCATGTTTATTCAGTTAAGTTCTCGAAAGTTCTTTTGTTCTGTGTCTTCTATTGGATGGTTTGTATTAGTCCCTCCTTAATTCTAATTTTATTGGATATCTGTCATCCCTCATCATTTCCCTATTGGACCTT
>VZTA01017436.1:231808-269516 GCA_013398855.1 Mohoua ochrocephala
GTAAGACGTTTCCTGTGCTGCCGGGGCTGAGGGCGGACGGACGGCGCCGCGGGGGGGTTCCGCCACCTCCCGCCCCGCCGCCCCGGCTCTGCCCGGGCGCTGTTGTCCCGTCAGAGGGAGGGCACGGAGGGTCTCTGCGGTTCGGGCTGCCGGGGTTGGGGAAGCGGCCAGGAAGGGGCCACCCCTCGGTTCTCCTCAGCTCCCGGCCCTGTCCGCCGCGGAGCCCCCGCAGAGGTGCGGGCTGAGCTCCCCGGCACGCGGCCTCCTGCCCCGCCGCCGGGCGCTGCCGTGGCTCCCCCTTGCGTGGTGTCGCCCTTTGGCCCGAATAGCACAGCTGTGAGGGCCGGTTAGGAATGTTGCTGTCCAAGCAGTGGCGTGGCTTGACTTGTGGCCGAGTTGACCTTATTGCAGCCTTCCAGTACCTTAAGGGAGCCTACAAGAAACCTGGAGGGGAGCTTTTTGGAAGGGCAAGTAGTGACAGGAGAAGAGGGAGTGGATTCAGACTGAAAGATGGTACTTTAGATATGGACATGTTGCCCAGAGAAGTTGTGGATGCCCCGTCTCTGGAGGTGTTCGAGGCCAGGTTGGATGGATCTCTGGGCAACCTGTTGCAGTGGAAGGTGTCCCTGCCCATGGCAGGGAGGTTGGAACAAGATGATCTTGAAGGTTCTTTCCAATCCAAGTCATTCTATGATTCTGTGACTGTGTGGATGTTGCTGGAGGCCATTTCTAGTGAGTTCTCCCCGAGCATGGTGCTTCTTGCCAGTGACTGCGTGTGTGTTTCTGAGACGGCTTTCTGCAGTAATTTTACAATTCACTTCCACCCCCTGGGTGAGGGTTGTTTTTTTGGTTTGTCAGTGATTTGTGTGTTTGTTGTTTGATTTTTGTTTTTTTAAAGTTGTTTACTGGCTAGTTTATATCTGTTTACACCTGAGATTTCATTTAAAACCTCAGCCTTAAGCAGTGGAATGATTGAATTGCATGGCTGCTGTCATAGAAGCTTCTTGTGTAAGCCAATAAGGAGACGATAGCAGTCTCACTAAAAGATTGCTCAATTATACCAACTTTACAGGCTGGTTATCATTATCATACTTTCTTAGTCTTGGTGCAGCCTTCTGCTTTGCTGTGGCATGTCCTAATCTTCCCCCGTCGAGCAGAAGGAAAGCTGCTTGCAGTGTTTCTTGCATGGAGAGCAAGAAGACTGGGCTGCGTCTGTCACTAACAGAGCACTGATCAGGGAGTCTCAGTACTCATAGGGGTTATCTCCATATCTTGAAGGAAGGGGGAGTCCAAATGGCGTCTTGATTTGCAGTCTCTGCCTTGAGCTGAAATTCTCCAGAGGGAGCATTTTTCCTGAAGAGAGATGAGTAGGGGACTACTAAGAAAGTCCCAAAAGAGAACCTTCGCATTTCCCTTTCCTGGAGGCTTAATAGTATTCTGGTACTCCGTGAAAGTATGCAAGTTTTATTTTCACTGGGACAATTAAGAAACAGCAGTGTTTTACAAATGTGACAATCCTAGCTTTAGTTCAAGCTTTGCTTTTTGAATTTTGTTCTATATAGTGGCTCCAACTCTTCTTCAATTTCAGTTTTTCACAGAAGATTCTGAGTTGGAAGGGACCCACAAGGATCATCAAGTCCAGCTCCTAAGTGAATGTCCCATACAGGGATCAAGCCTGTGACTTTGGTGTTATTAGCACCATGCTTTAAGCTGCATTAAATTGTCAGTCTAATTCCATGGTTGTTCTCTCTGTTTTCACCTGAATTACTAATGCATATGTATTACCACACAGAAGGATTCACCTTCACACTTCTGCAAGCCACCTTTAAGCTCTGTGAAACCCCCAATGCATTGTAACTGTGGGATGTACAGATTAATCATCTGCCACTAAAAATGTTGTCTCTTAATTTTAGCCTTCAAAATGTGAATTAGTAAACAGGACAGCAAGTTGTAATATTTTTATTATTTTAAAACTCCCTTTCTTCTTCATGCCAGTCTAGTGACCAATTGCATGGTTTTATTAGCACTATCATACAAGAGTAACCGTTCAGTCTGCTTTCACAAAATTGTATTCGATTTTTTTTTTTGTATTAAAATAAACACATTAAAGGCTCAAGTATGAGTTAAAATCAGAGAAAATAAGTATAACTTACAGTCTTCTAGCTTTTTTGCACATCAAAAATAAAGCAAACCTAGTTTTGTCATACTTGGAAGCATTTGGAGCTTCAGGTTAAGGTAACTTTTGTATTTTAAATAATAAGGGAAATTCTGAATCATTACTGTAATGCTGCTGTCCCAGGGCATTTAATTCAGTATTTAGATTAGCACTTGAGTTAGTGTGGTGTATTAGGATGCTAGAAATATCCTGTTGGCTATTTTTGCTGCAACTTTCTTGGTGACATCACATACTTCTTATTACATTAGTGGGGTGTTTTCTTACTAGCACAGTTTGCTAGATGTAATACTGAATTTTCTTCTTTTTTCATGTGTGTTTTTAAACATGTTCCAAGCATGTGTCTTTTTGCAGGGACTAATCCTTCAAAAGCTAATTTACTGTAGATGGTATTTCTGCCGGGACAGAGTGTGATGAGGATAACCTAACCTTGCCCAGTTTTGTCCGGGAGATGGCGTTGGTTTCCTTAGCAGCTCCAGTGGCCTTTAGGGCAGGTCTTGGGAAGTTTCATTCTGTCCTGTTCTCCAGTAAAGAAGGTTTGGTTGGATGCAGTAGTAAAGGATCAAAATCATAAATCTATTACTGAAGATTTTAAATTTGTAAATACATACATATGTAACCTAAAATCACATGGATTTGTTTATGCATAAATTACAGTGCATATATGAATCTGAAGCCCAAGTCCTTCTCTAATTAGTTGTTGTTTCCCACATGCTTTAGTAAAAGTGATAGATACAAAAAATGCACAAAGTAGCAAGAATCATGACTAAAGTGTTCTTTCAGTAGTTCTTTAGTTGCAGTAGAGTATCTAAAAATAGCTCAAGTGCTTTCCTAGTCTAGTGTTTGCATTTAAGTAAAGGCCCATGTGTGTTGCTACAATGCAATCTAGTCATTCTTATATTCATATATATTTACTTATAATAAGGCAGTTATGACTGTTACCTCCACTGTCATAGGAAAATCTGATCTTGTGTAACAGTCCTGCATACAGAAAGGAGAAAAATCTAACTTTTCTGGGTTTTTTTCTTTCAGTTTTTCAGCCGTGGGCCAAATGTGCTGCATCAAGACAGCAGTTCACCACAAGCTGCATTCTTCTCGCCTCTTCAAAAAGTGATGTTGCCACCAAATACCTTCCAAGGGAAAGTGGCCTTTATAACTGGTGGAGGTACTGGGATTGGCAAAGGGATGACAACAGCTTTGTCCAGTTTAGGTGCCAAGTGTGTTATAGCGAGCCGGTAAATATTAATGAAGATGTTTTAGAACTGTCATTTAGTACTGACTGCTGAATAGATCTGTTTTCTTCTTTATAAACCAGAAAAATTTATTCTATTTATTCTGTTGCAGTACACTTTTAAATTACAATGTCATATTGTGGATTCTAGAAACTTGCAGATTTCTCTGCAAATGTTTAATAGTATAAAAATCAGTAGGAAGAAATAAACTAAGCACATTATCATGAAATGTGGCAGCAAAATAAATGACCTCAAATATTAGGCATAAATTCAACTAAAACCTTAAAGAGAACAAAAATTTGCAGTGGACATTGCTGAACATTATTAATGTGTTATTGCAGGTGTACTTGATACAGATTTGAGTTACAATACAGCATTAAATCCATTCCTCTTCTGACTTTCAACAAGAGCCTTGATTTTCCTTTAATGATGATTCTCTACATCTGTCTTAAGTAGTGCAGTAGACTCTAGAAGCACTTCAGTGAAGTCTAGAAAAACAATCTCATTTTAAATCAAAATAAACAGAAGTGTTGTGACATTCATCCTAACAGCAGTTTAATTGTTTAGTTTTAAATGTGAATGCATATGTCTCTTATTAACACTAGTAGAGTAGTAGCTAAAACTAAGTTTGTTATGGTCATGTGCTTTTTTCTGGCTTATCACATGTTGATTACCTTTAGAGTCTCTTACCATTATCACTTCTGAGTTGCTTTAAAGTAGCACTAACCATAAATCACTTGAAGTTTTCTTTCAGAAAGTGGATGGTTAAACATAGTGTTACTCTTTGAGCTTAATTTTCATGAAAATCAGCAACATGCATGTGTACACACACATATTTTAAGTTTTAGTTCATATTTGCTCAGAAAAAAAGAGAGATTTTAGTAATCTGAATTGTAATTGCATTTAACTGACGTAATGGATGTTAATACTTATTTCTAGGAAGCTGGATGTTTTGAAAGGAACAGCAGATGAAATTTCTTCTAAAACAGGGAATAAGGTAATTTTTTGCAGAATTGTGAATATGTTATGTATTATACTCTACATTTTATTGGATTTTTTTTTTTTGCATTTACATGCTTCTATGGGCTTGTTAAATTTTTGAGTGATATAGTTTTTAAATCTTACAACTGCCTTTCCATTATTATTTAGGTTCATGCCATCCAGTGTGATGTGAGAGATCCAGTTTCAGTTAAGAATGCTGTTGCTGAAACAATCCAGATGGCAGGACATCCTGATGTAAGTCTTCTAGGGAAAGGAAAGAACTCATTCTTCATTACTGAAAATACTTTACGTAGTAGGTATGAAGAAAGTTACTAAGATAGAAAGTTAATGGAATCTAAAAAGACACTAGACAGAAGAGTGGCAGTACTTCAAGGTAAAGCTAACAGTACAGTTCCTCTGTCCCTGTGGTTCTTAAAATATTTAGTGGCCAAGTAGACAAAACATTTTTATCCTTACTCTGAGGACTAACATCTTCTTTTAAATCGTGGGAGAATTCTGGAGGGATTCTTTGAATTGAAGGAAAGGAATATTGCCCTTAAATCCTCCTGAAAGGGTGGCTTACCTGTGTTTATTGAATCATATCTTAACACAGTGCCTCACAAAATAGGAATGGAAGTAATAATAAATGTCTTCTTTGGTCCTTGCTTAGTTTATTAATATACACAAAGAAGGTTCCAAACTGAAGATTAAGTTCTCATAAAACGAAGAAAAACGTCTTCAGTCAAGCCAAGCATCTGGTTTTTAATAGTTTGGCACAAAACAGAGTTCTTTACATCAAATTGTGAGGGGATTGATCTGGTGGAGTCTGAAGGATGATAATCACCAAATTCTGATTTGATTGTGAGATAACAACTTGGATTCTGCTAGCTGATAGAAAGTCTGATGATGTAGCATCGTTGTAAAGGACAGTCAGATTTAAAACTGTTTACTGTAAATTTAGAACTGTTGTATGTGTGTTGTAGACAATTTGCACTCACCAGGAGCTTCCTACAGATGTGGTAAAGAACCTACTGAATTTTAAATATTGTAAAAAATAGAGAAGAACAAAGAGTTTGTCTTACGTGCAAACCTACATTAACCAAGATGCCCTTCCATAAATAGTACACCATTGTATTGCTTCAGCATATTATATTATTAAATATGCTAGATCTGGCTATATAATTTTTGGTTTAAGTACTGCTAATGTGGTGCTAGTCCCCTTAAGAAAGTGAAAGTATCCTCTACCTGAGTATTGTTCATAGGAAATGATGGATGTACATCTGTTCAACAAAAGTTTTGTAGTAGTTGTTCGCAGTACTCTGCATCATAATAGTCTCATCACGACTGATTTGACTTCCTGCTATGCAACAGTGTCATGGTTTGAGGCTGGCCCAGTGTGCCAGGCACCCATGAGTGCCAGGCTCACTCACCCTCCCCTGCCACAGCTGGGCAGAGGAGGGAAAGGGAAAAAAAGTTAATGAAGGCTCTATGAGTTGAGATAAGGACCAGGAGAAAAAAAAACACTTCAAGGGCAAAACAGGCTTAACTTAAAGTTACAAAGTGAATTTATTGCTAACAGGATCAGAGGAGGATAATGAGAAGTAAAATAAGCCCTTAAAAACACCTTTTCCCCCCAGCCCCTCCCTCCTTCCCACTGACAGCTCAGGGAGACAGGGTGTGGAGGTTTGATCAGTCCATCGCTAAGATTCTCTTCCACTGCTCTGGGAGAGGAGTCCTTCCCCTGTGAGGCTGTGGGATCCCTCCCATGGGAGACAGCTCTCCATGAACTTCTCCAGCAGGCCTCCAACCTCATGAGCAGCAGCCACACTGCACCTGCTGCAATGTGAGTCCCTCCCATGGGCAAACAATCCTCCCAAAACTCCTGCGCCGCGGGTCTCTCTTTCCACGGGGTGCAGTCCTCCAAGGACAGGCTGCTCCAGCCTGGGAGCAGGGCCCTCTCTCTCCACCGGGACTCCCACTGGATCACAGCCTCCTCCAGGCACCCACCCTCTCTGGCACGGGCACCTCCCCCACGGGCTGCGGGTGGATCTCTGCATCCCCCATGGACCCCCACGGGCTGCAGGGGCACAGCTGCTTCACCATGGTCTGCACCACGGCCTGCAGAGGCATCTCGGCTCCGGCGCCTGGAGCACCTCCTTCCCCTCCTTCTCCATTGACCTTGGTGTCTCCATGTTGTTTTCCTCACATGTTCTCACCTCCTCCTCTTCCTTGACTAGAAGCAAAACCCTCGTGACTTTGTTTTGATTTTCTTCTTAAATATGTCATCACAGAGGCCTTACCAACCTCTCTCATTGGCCAGTTTTGGCCAGCAGCATGTCCATCATCAGAGCCATCAGAGATTGGCTCTGCTGGACATGGTGGAAACTTCCAGGAGCTTCTCACAGGAGCCCCCCTGTGGCTCCCCTGCTACCAAAAACCAGGCTGTGCAAGACCAATACAGTCACTTCATACAGACTTTAGTTATCAGGTTGCCTTCTTTTGCTTTTATTCCCATTATATTAAATACACGTGATGTTGGAATTTGGTGGGGACAAACTTTTCTGTTAGGATGCACTTGAGACACTATGGAAAATAGCCTCTACATTTTACAGTTCCTCAGTACAGTAGTTTGGAAATACAGCTCATTTTCTGTTACTGATACTTCATCTATGCTGCAGATGTTAAAATTTCTGATGGATTATTCTCCCTCTTCCCCTACCCCCCGTACCTCGTTTGATGAGGGTATTTTTACCTTTGTCCCTGGAAACACTAAAAATTTCCTTGTAAATTCCTTGCTTTTGTCTCAGGAAGAGTTATTTTTAGTTAACTCTTTTCCTTCATGTGTTTCAGGTTGTGATAAACAACGCAGCTGGAAACTTTATTTCCCCTTCTGAACGACTTTCTGCTAATGCCTGGAAAACAATAACTGATATTGTACTAAATGGTACTGCTTATGTAACTCTGGAAATTGGAAAGGAACTCATTAAAGCAAAAAAAGGTATCTTAAACATTGTGGCATATTATTACTTGCTTTCCTTGCCTTACTGTTATAGCCAGTTTTGAGAGTTCATGTGAGAAGAGAAATAGAATTTTTAATGTTCTTCTAGAAAGGAACTTTTTCAGTGGAAGCTGTACTTAAGTATCACACAGTAGATCTGGCTAATAATTACTTCATTGTAGCATCAGGCCTCACAATTGGACCCAGAGGCCAACTGAGGTTGAATAGAAAAATCTAATTGCAGAGTTCTAATTGCAGAGACATTTTTAAAATTAAAAAAATAAGTCTTTATGCTGATATTCCCACATTAGAAACCCATCCTCAACTATGACTTACTGTATCATTATGGCAGACCATTGAAATAGGTTGCCTTATGGCCTTCTAGGTGCATGTAGTGTACCCATATAGTAATGTGAAATACTAATTCAAACATGCTTTTGTTTTTGCTGTTGTTGAATGAAAAGCTACTTTCCTTACTTCCATCCTCAAATTTGGTAAAATCCAGACGTCATTTACCTTCATGTCGTCTCTCTTCCTTTCACTTCTAAGCTTCCAAAACATGTGAATTTCTTCTGCTATTACTTGCATGTCTTCTTTCTAGGGGAGTCCGTCTGTAAATAAGACTTTTTGTTTAAGGCTTTCTTTCAGACATGTTTTTGCAAGTAAGTCTAGTGTACCTGTTTGTCCTCTCACCTTCATTTTCTTTTTACTTGCTTGATTTTTTTAGTTTGGGCAGAGACCTTAGTTTCTAAAGTGGTGCTACCTAGTGCAAATATTTTAGTGCACTCTGGGAGGATACTATGAATCTGACAGTTTCTAGAACACTGAGTCGTCCTTTAGGTCTGCAGTGTGACCTACATTAAGTCTAATGTAGTAAATAATAAAAGTTCTCTGCTTTTAGACTGCAACTTTGTGCTGGTATTTAAAAGGAATTTGTAATCTGCTAGTGTGTTACTTATTTTCACAAAGTGTGAGGAGTTAATTGGTCGGTTATTGTCCATTTTATGAATATAGGCTTTGGAAATAAAAGTTGTGTATGAGGTGAAGTGTTCTTTAAATACCAGAGCTGTAAATTTGTCAGTTATTCTTGCTTCTGTGTTAGGTTCACCTAATTTGCCTGTATTTAAAAAAAAAAAATCGGTTTAATTCTACAAAATGTGTAATTAACAGTCATGTCTAGACAACTTCAGAGTTGTTCTATGATTTTTTGCCTATGAAGATTTTTCCTTTCCAAGTGTCTCAGTGAAGACTCCTTTTTTATAAACAGGGCCCATGGTTTCTGGATATCTGCTGGCATTTCAATTAGTGCTTGTTTATGGTTCTTTTTAGTTTCTCTTGTGTAATATTACTGTAATTTTTTTACCTGAGTCTCTGCTTAAATCTATCAGTAGTGTATATTGTTTTAGAAATATCCCCTGGGCAGCTATTCTAATGAAATTATTTTTGAAATATAGTAAGTAGAACAGTTATTTTAGTTACTGTGACGTAAGCAGTGAACTGTCATCCCTTGTCCTTCATTACCCAGCTACAGTAAGCTCATGCCAGTCACTGATCAGACAGAATTTGCAAGATTCTATAGAAGAAAGATTAAATAAGCAGTTGCAGTTTCCATTATTTTTCAGAACGTTTTTTTAATAAATCTGTTATAAAATATAGCATATAAAAGAAAGTAGTTCTTTTATACTGGTGTTTGTGGTGATTAAAATAGGAAACGTTATGCAGGTTAACTCTGTAATAGGCTCTACTGCAGAAAAAGCTTCTGAAAATTTCTTAAAAATTTTTATTTTTCTGTGTAAACTTTAACTCAAGCCCTCAGCTGTTAATTTCAACTTATGCCAAACCTAACTGTTAATGCTGATGTTTTCCTTGGTTTTCTTTTTTTTTTTCTGCTCAGGAATTGATAAATTTAGGGCAAAATATCTGGTTAGTGACAACTAGACTGGGGCAGCTTCTGAAAAAACACTGTAAGATCTTCAGCCTTCACTCCAGTTAGCCTAATTTATGCATTCATTATGAGTAGAAGTCTGTGGGCTTAGACCTTCAGAGCCTAGTCAATAGCTATTTGCACTTACCTGGAACAACTCTTAACAGTCATGCAAAAGAGGGAACTGAAATAAAAAGGCTTGAAAAGAAAGTTTCAAAGACTATATTTTTAAAATGCCTTTTCGCTACCCAGAGTGAAAAGGTATCCCTAACACTTGAGCTGCAAACTTCTGTACAATTTAGCTTGTTTTTACCTTAAGTTGAGAGTTTGATCTTCAGGGTTGTTTGGTATGTTTGGTATGTTTGGTATGGGTTGTTTTTTAAATCTTTTTGCAACTTCTAGGAGCAGCATTCCTGGCTATTACAACAATTTATGCAGAGAGTGGTTCAGGATTTGTGTTGCCAAGTGCCTCTGCCAAAGCTGGTGTAGAAGCAATGAGCAAGTGAGTAATACAGCAAAATGTGTGCTTTGGTTTTCACATCCTTAAGACGGGGTAATTGGTCTGTAAAAATGGAGCTTGTTAGTGTAGTCCACCTATTCCACTGTACCACAAGAGTTCAATCCAGGCTCCAGTATCCTAGCAAGAAAATGATATGCTGACAGCTTCTTACAGAGGGAAGTATTAACTGTTACTGGTTTTGTCACAAGACCAAGATAAGGGCAAGTAGAACTACTTATTTTGGCAATTACAAGTTCCAAAGTTTGTTTCACAGAGTTCACTTGCATTCTCATAGGTGAACCAGCACTTAAAGACAGCTATTTAGGGGAACTGTTTGAGATCTACAGCACCTTCCACATTCTTTTGTTTGAGGAAAGTATGTGCTTGTTATTTGGGTGCAGTGTACTGTGGCTTCAGCTCTGTTTAGATTCATCAACAAATTTGTTTCCTATCATTATTTAAAATTAAGGTCTGCAGTTCTACTTAGTTCAGAACAATATCATGTTGATGTATCCATGGTGCTCAGCAAACAGAAGGATTTCTCTCATTTTTAACTTCAGGCTAGTCCTTCACAGCACTTAGATCTTCCTCTTCCCTCCAGCAGAAAGAATTGAATAGTTTGGCATCCTTTAGTAACTAGAATTCTTTATCTGGAAAAAAATGAGAGACTGAGTAATGGTCTTGATTTCTGTTCTACAGAGCTGTAATGGCAATGTGTACTTTTCAGAGACTTTATGACTCAGCTAATTCATTCACCATAGTAGATCCGACGTCCTCATTATGCAGAGAAAATGTCATAAAGCAAAACTGTCCTAGTGGTCCTATTTTAGAATGTATCCTCTGTTTTGTGTGATTTCGAAACATGTAATGTGAGAGCTATGTTGCAAAAGCTAGAAATGTGTACTTATGGGATAGTCTGAATTGCCATAGATGCAGGCCTAACAGTTGTTCTTTTAGGAACTCAGGTGCCAACACCACCCATGATTTGCAAGGGAGAAAGAATTGCTCCTCCATGCTGCTTTATCTATGATTCATCTATTAAATCAATATTCCTCTGTTTGTGAATGAGATTTTTTTTTTGCTTCTCTCAAATTATTTTGTTAAGGACAAAAAAAACCCTTAAGTAGAAATGTCTTTTTCAGGATGTTCTAGTACTTACACATTTGATTAAGTTGTGATTTTTTTTTTTTTTGAATAGGATTAAAATATTGTGTTTAAAATATTGATGCATTCTGTTAATGAATTTTTAGGTCTCTTGCGGCTGAATGGGGTAGATATGGCATGAGATTCAATGTGATTCAACCAGGTCCAATAAAAACAAAGGTACATGGCATGAAGTGAAACACAGCCTTAAATATGTTTTGTAGTACAGACTTAACTTTACAACAGTCTAACCTTTCTGTGGCTGTAAATTCTAATATGATTTCCTTGGTAGTCAAGACTGTGCTGGAATATTGAACACACTTCCCTCTTAGTCTTTTTGTAAAATTGCATTTCTTGAACTTCTGAGACCTTCCACTGTCCCCTCTACTACACTTGATATAAACTCAACCTTTTTTTTAGTGTTTCAAAGAATTGATATATCAAAGTACTTACTGCTGATTCTTATCTCTATGTACCTAGTTTGTCAAGTGGAGTGAATTCTTACCCCTGTTGGAGTAAAGTTCCTGTTTCTGCTTGAAGCCCTAATTTTTAAACAAAATATCTCATCAGTTCCAAAATCTTAGAATCTCTTTTTAGGTATATGAGAACAGAATCTCACTAGTTTTGTTGAAAATCTCAAAACTAGAAAGAGAAAAACTAAGTTGGCAAGGAAATGAGAAGCTTTGAAGTGAGTGAGAAGGAGGACTGGAGGGTTTGAAGGAAGTAATCCAGAGCAGCTGGAACAGGAAGAATAAAGAAAGCAGTCCTGCAAGAAGAGAAAGGAGGATCCATTTCCCATTGAATCAAATTATTATGATTATGAGCACTAACAACTAATAATGGTATTACTTCTTCCTGTAAAATATTTCACAGTTGTTTTTGCTGTTGTTTTGGGAATAGGGGTGCAGAGTTGTTTCTTTTTTACTTGTTTGCTTCTTTGTTTACTATTTTTTCCTTGTTCCCTCTTGTCAATTTTAGATGCTACACTGGAAAACTTAATTTTAAGTCTTTTCACTATAAAGAAAAATAAGTGGCAGAATTAGCAGGATTATAAGAATGTTGAAATAATGTTAGAGGATCGGACCAAAAGTTCTGCAGGCGTTGTATCTTGTGTATTTTTAAGAGTAGAAGAAAAACATTTGGCAAATTAGGGGATTTAAATGTCAGTAGTGCTACCTCCAGTTAATGTTCCTTTTTTGAACTAATAGTGTATAACCTCCTTGAGATACTGTGTGTTCTTAATAAAATGCTACATTTGGTGTATGGTTCCAACTTAAAATTTCCCTGAAAGCATAAAAAGGCAAACAGCATATTGCTAAATCAAGGTTTTCTGCCTTAGGGGCAATATCCATGTCTTTAAAACATACTGTTGTAAGTCATGATGGGAAAAGAACAAGGCGTACAAGCACAACACTGTCAGGATTATAAATTGGCAAATAAAATATGGCAATAAAAGACTTAAATGGCACGATTACAGCCATGATTACATGAATTACAATGTGCTTTAAATCATAACTTCAGTGATTTAACATAAATGTTACTGATACATTTCTGATTTTGAGTGAGGAGGTTATTTCCTTGTGGAGGAGCCAGGAAGAACATACCCCTTTTATTTCCCATGCCATTTTAAGCTATTCAAGTACTAAAGCTTCTGGTGACTTCCTTTAGCCTTAGCAGGTGCTGCAATTTAACTGAACTTGATTTTTTTTTCTTCTCCATTTTATTTACTCTGTCATGTATAATTTATTTTTGGTCACTTTCCTGTTTCTCTCCTCCCCTTGTTCCTCTCCTCTGTCCATGCAGCAACTTTGAGTCTTGCTTATTTCCTCAAATGTTTATCAAGGGTGTTTGAGGGAAAAAAAAAGATTAATCCCTTTTGTTTTTCACAGATAGATGGTGGGTGACTATCCCAAATGTGTTAAATTCCAACATATCATCCGTAGATGCATATCAGTGCAACAGGGATAAATTGTTTTTTCTTTTCTACGTCCTCCTTTTTTGTGCTACTGACAATGAGGGTGTAGACAGCTAACTGACAAGTATTAACTTCTGTATTGTGTATGTGGAGTCAAATCTCTGTTGGACTTTATTTTCTGGTGTAGTTATAACCTTTTTTTAATGTTTCTTTTAATTCTCAGGGCGCTTTTAGCCGCCTTGACCCAACAGGCGCATTTGAGAAGAACATGGTTAAGAGGATTCCCTGTGGTCGTTTGGGAACTGTAGAAGAAATTGCAAATCTTGCTGCCTATTTCTGCAGTGACTATGCAAGCTGGGTTAATGGAGCAGTGAGTTTTGGTTGATCTTGTTTGTACTATTAAGCTGATGAAGGTGTGAGTATTGCTGATGTTTTTTTAAAGCCCTGGTTTCAGAAATGAAACAAAACATCTTACTTTAAAATTCTTTACAAGTATTATTCACCTTTTAAGTGTAGTGCATGGTTGTTAGCACCTTAGAAAGAACTTCTGAAAGTTGTTGAATTGCATTCTTTTGAGTATGGGCTTTTCTCATCCAAATCAGTAAAAATTACTTTCACAAGTTCATAACAAGTGAATACTACAGAAATCCCACTGTTACTAAATACACTGTTTATGCTTTTTCTAGGTTATTAGAATGGATGGTGGAGAATACGTTTCTATGGCAGGAGAATTCAATGATTTGCAGAGGGTATTAATTTCCTTGCTTGCTATTTTACATTCAGACACTTTGATGTGTAATTATTATATGAAATTCCAATAAAAATTCTCTTTTCTTTTGTTAGGTTACCAAAGAGCAGTGGGATATAATGGAAGCAATGATTAGAAAAACAAAAGGCTCCTAAAGTACATAACTGTATGGTGGAGATTCTTGGAAATGAACAACTACTTTTTCATTAATGTTTAGAAATAACCAATTGAGAAATGGCCTTCAAAATCTTTTGTATGCTAATTTCAATAAAATATTTTGAAATTGTTGTATTTTGAATATAGTTTGTATATTTTTCCAATCTAAAATCTATTCTGTTACCAATAGTGAACAACAGTTGGTCACTAAAATTTTGTTGTTCGTTAGATTGTCTTACATAGCCATGCCATGGTCTACGATCAGCCTTTTTATTTTATCTTTCTGAGGATTTTTTTTTTTTTCTCAGATATATGCAAGTGTCTCTTAATATTGTAATTCCAATAGCATTTCATTGCTATCATAACTGAATGTAATCATTAATCTGGAGAAAAACAAAATATTAAGTACTAATTTTCACACTTCAATAAAAAGTTCTAAACTTGCAAATACAGTTTCAAGTTATTAGCAGGACTACATACACTGAGAAAGGATGTAATTCCTGTGGTTACTTAGGAAATGCATAACCATTTTGGTCTCATCTTTTCTGACATTTTCAGTCTGTTAATTATCTTATTCTGAACTTTAAAAATGGCATTTATGGAACTGCAGTGCCTTTCTAAGGAGCTTGCTCTTTGTCACGATGAAGTTAATATTCTTGAAAAGGAGAAACTGAAAATCATTTGTTATTACATACGTGTGACTATGGGAGCTCTCCATAAAAAGTAGTTTATTTAAGGCTACTTAAAGGGATGTTGGTAAATTGGGACTGAAAGTGTTGAAACCTTATTTGTTGAGATTTACAAAAAATCCCTAGGTTTCATTTCCATTCACAGGCTGGTACTAAAGAAACTTTCAGATGGCATTGCCTCTGAATCTAGTCAGTTTATCCATCCCACATATGCAGGTGATAAAAAAATTGGTCTCTATCTTTTATCTAAAAATATAGAGTTGGTAGTTTTTGTCCCTCGTGCCTCAGACAATGGCTGGAATTCTTCAAAGAAATTATCAGCCTCTGGCCTTTACAGCCTGAAATCAATGCTTTTTTGTGTGTGTGTGTGTGTGTGTTTAAACAGACTCCCAGCCTGTCCCCATGTACAAGCATGTGTGCATAGTTCTATGTGCTTTGAGACTGATATAGTGATTTAAGAGTCAGGACAATAGGATCAATTCAAGGATGTCTTCCTTCGGGTGCTGGTGGCCGTCATGTATTTTTCCACATAATCCAGGACATACTTAACGTGTGCCAACATCTGACTTTGAAGTCGCTTGATTGTCTTATTACAAATCTGAAGCAAGCTAAGATGTGTTCTGCTGAAAGTGGACTGTGTTAATGGAGGCTTCCATGTGCCTTTCTCCTATGAGTGATGGTCCTGTGGGGGATTGAATAGACACTGATAATAAAACAAAGCAACCGTGTTTATCGTAGCAGCCTTCAAGGTGTTCTTGAGCATAATGTGAAGCTTTTTTGTGGTAACTTGGGTTTAGTAGGTGTGTTGTCAAGATCAAATTCTGACATGACAGCCATGCCTTTTCCCCAACAAGTGATTTAATTGAGAAGTTAATACCATATATACTGTTTTTGGCTTGTCATCCTTTGCATATAATTATATTCTCTCTTTGTATGGGACACAGTTGAATATAAGACTGACATTTGAAAAAAAGTGCTTCAGAAAAAAAATTCAAATGCATGTTTGTGAGATGTGGTAACATCAAGTATTTCTCTGGAGTGTCTAGTAGGTTATCCTCTGGAGACAGGCTGTCAATAAAATAAGTTCCTATCAGTCTCTTACATCCGTGGGTTTCTGTGACTTACTATAGCTAAGTGGGTCACGTGCTTGAAGTACTGGACTGAGACTGGAGATAACCATGCTCGGTCTCTGAAATTGCCATAGACTTCATGTGAGCTGAAGTCATTTCTGTAGCCTGTGAACAGCACGACAGGTGCACTTTGCAGTATTCCCTCAGGAGCTGGTCCTCTGGAGCAAGAAGAGTGGCATGTTCCTTTTAGCTCACAAAACATAAGTTCTGTGTGGGGCACAGGTGGAAAAGATCAAGAAAAGAGGCGTATTCCAAGTCTCAACATGAACTTGGGATCCAGTTTATACTTGGCTTTGGGGGCTAGGAAGCACTTCTGCCTGTCATATAGCTCTCTTCCCTGTGTATAAAATAATAGTAATGTAGGATAGCGGATTTTGCTTCATCTGATAAGGTCGAAATATTGAAGGCAGGCCTCTTAAAGCCTGTCTTGTAAAGAGATACTGGGGATTTATTTACTAACAGAATGTTTGTCATTTGCAGGAATGGATACTGCTTCTGAAGTATCGACTTTTACCTGTTTATTGCTCATAGCTAAATGAATTATTAATTGTAAAGTGACAAAAAACCTATTTTTAACGCGATGAAACCAGAAAGCACATTTAAAGTTTTAATGGGCATCTATAAGAAGAGGGTTTCTTTTGTCTTGCCTGTGCCAGTGACATCCATTTCAAACTACACAACTTAGTTGCTTTTAGATGCTGAGCATTTTGTCTCGACAAGATGTATACAATATGTTGATGCAGGTTTTAGAAATGGCGTATAATGTTTTAAGAGTTATATGATACTTAACTTACAAAAGATTTGCTAATACATTCACTTAGTTAAGTGTAAAAACATAACTCTGTTCTTGTCATCCACTGCTGCAGGAGAATGGAATAGTCTGATTGGGACACACTTCCTTCAGTAAGAGTTGTTAGACTTGGAAGGGATAGGAAAGGAACATTGCTATGAAGACATGAATCCTAAACATCTCAAGTTTATGTTTTGCCTAAATACAATGTAGTTGTTACCGAAGCAGCAACACATGGTATCTGAACTCAGGAGAAGAATGAGAGAAAGAAGCTTTATAGCTACTACCTAACCCAGGCAGTGTCTGGTTTGGAAATTCCAAAAGAAACTGTTCCTAAATGCTGATGAGGATTAGACTGTCCTGAAAAAGGCATAAAATATCGCTAAAACCCAAGAGATGTCCAATCCATAAGCATGCTCCATGGCTTTGTATTACTCACAGACTGACATAAAGCACAGTCATCACAGCTACTTTATTCCAAGCATAGCTAAACTGGCAGGAGAGAGAGTGTCCACACTGTCTCAGTCTGGCGTATTTGCCCTGAGATTATTACATTTCTCACCCTGAGATTGCCAGTGAGCCACAATGCAAAGGGAAGGATGAAAAAAGTATTGCTTTGTGGCATAATCATTTCATGAAGTTGGAGGGACAGGAGGGTGGAGGAATGAGTCAGAAGAGGTGTTGGTGTACATTGGAGATTGCAACAGGAGTCAGTAGGGTTGCAGAGGCAGTTTAATTTTCATTAATCACAAGGATACTTCCCTGAAATCCAAATAACTTTTTTTAAATTACTTTTGCATGATCCATCAGTCAAAGGTGTTATCACTTCCATGAACTCAACTTGGAGACACCCACAAGGGGGATTAATTGTCTGTTTTCAACTGAAAAGTACATCTTGTCTTCTTAATTAAATCTTGAAATTACCCTTTTTATTTCTGCTGGTGATTTACTGCCTTTGAACCTGTCTGTTACAATTTATTAGATTAATTCAGTGCTGCAAAAGTGGTCTTGTGCTATAGTAGGGGCTTATCAACAAGTTACGAAAATCTTTAACCTTGCAAATGAGAGAGATCTGTTGTATTACCTCTTCACTATGATACCAGAACTTCTGTCAGTCTTTAGTTCTCCTAGTTCTGGGAATTCTCTCCTCTTGAACATTTTAATTACTGTTGAGAATATTGCTTATATTTCCCAAATTGATAATTTGCTCGACAAACAGATGATGATACTATTTGAGGGAACTGTGAGTTCCTACAATGTCCATATTGGCCTCCAAGTTCATGGGCATGTGAACTGCTCATTTATATTTACTTTTTTTCCCATACTGATAACATGTAATTAAAGACAGTGAATTGCAAGAAAGTTTGTACCTTTGTCTGACTCCATGGAGCATCTTGTGATGTAACTGCTAAATAAGTGACACCTCTTGAACAAAGGTAACCCCGCAGTCTTTTATGTGATCATTTAATATGCAATAAAATAAAATAGTCTTTGGGATTTGAGTGCACTGACCTGCTTTTAGTTTCTGTAGCACAACTTCAGTTGATTTCAGAGGGAATTGGAGGTACTCAGCACTTCAGAAAATCAGGCCATGTGTATTCAGGTGCTTAAGTATGCATTCTGTATCTTCTCAAAGACCCAGCAAGTAGGAGTGGATTTCAGTTTCTCTCCATAACCAGTGGCTATAACCGTGATTATGATGAGGGCTTAGTATAAATCAGAAAAAGCAAACCTTGTGTAAAGAAACAAAGCCTTAATTGAGGTTTAAATGGAGTTTGGCTGCAGTGTGTATGTATTTTGTTCATTGACGAGGTTCATTTTGCAGAAAAGTGCTGATGACTGTCAGCACCCTGGTCTGTATTTGACGTTTGCCCATGAAATATGATGTTTAGAAATTTCATCAGCTTGTGGTGGATAATCTTTTCAAAGGTGAGTAACTAAGTTGTAAACAGGGAGGATTAGATCAGTGCTATGATACTGTGCATGAACTGTTGAGGATAGAACAGTGCAGCAGCGAATGAAAGAAAGCCAAAGTGCTTGCTTCAAGGGCTACGTTCAATCCTGATTAAGTTGTTGGTGAAAATTCACATGATATTGTCCATAGTGGTCAGCTGGGCAGTGTCAGTGGCCCTTGAGGTGCCCTGATGGATGGTGGTGTGGGCCCAGCTGGAAGCAGGCACTCACTCTGCCTGACCTGGTACTGTTAAGGTTTACTTCTGTCAGCAAACGCTGCATTTATAATGCCAAGGGTTTATAAAGGTCCTCATAGTTACTATTGTTATTATTTTTTCATTTTGCTGGTTTGTGCTTTAAAATTACTAGAAGATCACCTTCTTTGATTTGAATACCTAGTGCCATGCTAAGTTTTAATCTGTACACATTTAAACTAGAAGGGGCTAAAATATTTTACAGCATACTTGTAATTTGTAGCACAGTGGGTTTTGGTATTTGTTAGCTTGAGTGCTTCTTTGCATGTTTATTTTAACAAATTACATATTTATAGGCACTAAAATAGTTAATAGCCTCAGTAAAGGGGATCCCAAGTAGCTGTGTCTCGGTTTCTGTGTTTAGCTGGAATATGGCATACCGGCACTACATCATTTAATCATTGTGCGTGCTACGATTTTACTTTTCTTTGGTCCCCAGATGTGTACCAGAAGAAAAATCTTCCCTATCATCACCTCTCTTATTATTCTATGCCTTGTTCTGCCCCAACCCTGACATTTTAAAATCAGTCTGCCCAGGAGTGATTTATAGTAGAAAACCTGGAGGTTTTACAGCAGTTTTGACTTACCCGTACTTGTCACAATTTGCTTTGTGCTGACAGTGGGCACCTTTGCTAGAACTGGGGTTTTAAACTGCTGTCTTTTAATTCAAGTTGTATTTAAGAGAAATAACTGCAGGAAACATCCTGCCTGTGGGTGACTGAGACCTGCTTTCTGTGTTGTGCCCTGCAGCAGAGCCAGCTGGTGGGCAGCAACAGTAGCAGAATGGTGGCTTCAGAACGGATCCTGTACGGTTAACTTCACTCATGTCCAGGAAGACAGATTTCAGTTCCTGTGGTGATTCTGTCAAAACACTTTAAAAGCTTTATCTCTCACTGTAATGATGTAGCAAACATATTTTTGCACACAAGGTTTGGGGTTTTTTTCTTTACACTTTTATAATGTTAAAATAAGGCAAAATCCAGGATTTCGAGTGCAGAATATGAACAATATCAATCATTTATTGTACTGATAGGCAGATTCACTGTTCCTTCACTTAATGTACACAATTGTATTTCACATTGCATAGAGAAAAGAGGAGACAAGCAGGTAAGACGTTAAATCACTGTGCATGGGGTGGGAGTAAAACAGTGAGAATGAGCTGGCTTAACCTTATTTTAGTTTTTTGTGTGTTTTTTTTTTTTTTTTTTCCTAGCAAGACCCCATCCAGCACCACCTACCCCTTAACTTTCCAAGGCTCAGCCTGGAGAGAGCCCAAGGCCATTAGGCCATTCCTGAAATGGTATTTAGTTGCTTGAGTTCACCTGAGGAATTCAAGGATTCATTTCAGTGGGAGTTCATTGACTGTAATCTTGAAGGATTGAGCCTCATTGTTTGAGATACGTTTCAAATAAAATTAATTTGCTTCCTTTTGTTAAATAAGACACAGAAATGCATCTGAGAAGTTGTATATAGCTAATCTGCTAACCTGGAATTGCTTCCGAAACAGTTGTACATGGAGGCAGCATAGGTTTATTGGCTTAAAGACACAGCCCAATTTCCTTCCTTCTCCAGTACTTAGTGGGAGCAGTGGCCTGGACATTCATGAAGTTGTCTGGCATAAAACTGGTATAAAGTAAAAAGGGAGCCAGGCCAAAAAAACCCAAGGATGCAAGAAGAGAGGGCTGCTTCATAGTATAGTTCCCATTTAAAAAATACATCTCTAATATAATAAAAAGCAGAGCCCACCATGTAAACTAAATTACTAAATTGTTACAAAATCTGTACTATTTTCTTTCTTCGTTTAATGTCAAATTTTAATGCTAGTGATATAGACTAGTAATTCGTGTGAGATCCAAGGAGGCACATTTTTTTAAAATAGTCAGTTTGTCCTTTACATGGTACAGATACAAGAATCCAGGAGATACACAAACTAGACACCAATAATCTTAGGATATTAAATTTAATTATAGATTACACAGAATATGATGTAAAAACAGCAATTTACTAGAATAATTATAACCTGCAAAATGTGAAAATAGTTTAGAAAATGGATTGTCATATTCTCTGACACAGCAATAGTCATGAAAGGTACACTTATAATATCATATGTTAATCTGTGTATTAACTATACTACCTGTCATTTAGCCAGGATTTCAAGACAGATTCAAGGCATTTATTTCTGAAGTGCCTATGTTTAAATTCAGTAAAACAGCTAGATTGAGAACACTATATTTTTATCAACTACTGCATGGAGATCTATTCCAGATAAATGCTTTGTCTATATGCTATGAATTTGTAATGAGAAGAGTAATTGTAAGACTGCAGAGAGTACAGAGCTGTAAGTGGGCGGTTTGACAACTGAAAATATTTCTTAGTGCCTTATTAAATTTTTGAAATCAGACATGCCAATGTCTCTTTCCTATTCCAGACCTAGATCGTATTTAATCTGAACTCATGTTATATATTTTAAAACTCCACATTTATTTGTTATGGGAAAGATATGTGCAGATCTTTTTGTTATGTAGTTCAACAAGAAATGTTGCAAGTGTCAAAGGATATGATGACCACAGCAATGTCAGCAGGTTTAATTTTTCTCCAGCCGTGTTTATGAAAGCAAAAAACCCAACCAAAACCGAAACCAACCCTGACATATTTAGTTTCTTTTTGAATATACAGACTGGCCCAAACACTGACATTCTCTTTATCAATCTTATTGTTACAAAAACTGTACATTACAAACAGTATAGAAACAAACTGAAAGGAATGTGCCACACATCCTGGCTAATTTTCTATATGCAGTTTAAAAATACAGCCTACTCCCTTATAGTGCACAGTTATTGTGTAGAGTACATCACTAGTTAAGTGGACATGATAGAAGAGCTCTAGTTTTCCTCAGCACAGAGAATAAGAGCCAGTTCTGCTCGGTAAAGCTTTCCTCCATCAGACAAGGCCATGATGCTTTTCTTGTATGTTGCAAGGTTGGTAATGTCTAATTCCTATTTAAAGAACAGATAATGCTTTATAATCCTGTTTAGTTATCAGTATGAACAAGTTTACTTCCAATGGCAGAAAATGAGAAAAAAATCCCAGGCATTCCCAGCCTGTCCGACAGTAACACACTAAAATGTTTTTATATATTTGTATGTTATCCATAGGATAGACATATGTTAGCTTGCTGCTAGTTGGTGTCTCAGAGGCAAGCAAGCTCTTGACAGTGTCACTGTGTAATCACAACTCCCCTAGTTCAGGATTTACACTGCTATTATTTCCACCACAATTTTTAGTTGTACTTTGACTTCAGGAATTATGACTTAGAAGCTCTATATTTATCTTATTAGGGTGGATTAAAGTGTCCTTAAAATCCAAATTAAATCTAATCTCTAAGGAGAAAGAAGTCCTCTAGGATTACCTTTTTGTTCTTTTCACAGAGATCCTTCAGTAGGGCATCAAGTTCATTTTCATCTATATAGCCATTGCCATCCTGAAAAATACCATTAAAGATAAGTTTAAACATTTATTTTTAATTCCAGAGGTTATGGCTACTTTTCTGCAAATTAAGAAAATAAGTGCTAATAAACTATGCAGTTAATAAAAGCATTTTTTTAAGACTTACTTGATCATACATCTCAAAGGCATTATTGAATTCTTTTGCACACATTTTGACACCCTAAATGCCAAAAGGAAAACAAATCCATTAATGACACCAGTTATGTATGCTTGATGGTGACAGGTTACCTGAAGAATGTGAATATTCATACCTGAAATTTAATAAGAAAATTTTCCTGTACAGGGAGTAGTCTTTGGAGAGAAAAAAAACAAAGGTCAAAATATTTAACTGTTCCCATTACAGCACTTGGTACATGATATTTGTTGTGAAAAGAAACAGAAGACATACCTGGCCAGTTCAGTAAGCTCCAACTTTCCATCATTGTTTGCATCAAACATCCTGAGCTGAAAGAATATATAATTTTACATTGCTAATCAAAATTAATCATCCTAATGAAGAAAACACTTGTTTGGAAAACTTAAATCCAATTAACTTTATCCTGAAATGATGTCCCCACGTCACATTTGCTATGTAATACATTTATTTTAAGTACTGACTAAGTAATTTAAAGTAATTAATTCTACTGCGAAAGCTTGATAAGAAACCAGATGAGCAATTCTGATTAACCTGCAGTAAGGTAGGTCTTAACCTGCCTTGTAATTATTTATAAATGAGAGGAGTGTTGATGTGGTAGCATTTTACTTTCGACTTCATGTCATGACTGGATAATAGAATCATTATTCTCTATTCATAAAGATGAAAAAAGTGTTGGGTAAAGTGCAATAGAATCCAAGGCATTCAATTCCCTAGGCAGAAAACAATAGACATTTTATTCAATTGACTAGGTCTAAGTATTTAAGTAAAGACAATGTTTTGTCACTGTGATATATTTAAGAAAAAAAAAAAAAGAACAGATGTTGCAGATGATCATATTTGCTTGATGGTATGAAAATAGGAAAATAAATATCTCGAAATAAACATAAATTATAGTTATAATGACATTAATATAATTTCACAAAATAAATGGTTACTATTTATAATAATTTTTAATAACTCTACTATTAAAGTGTTTTCCTTTGAGGCCTTGAAAGGATGAGCTCCTGGTACCTGAGAGGCACAAACAGCTTATAATAGCTATTAGAAGTAGATGAAGATATTGCTCCTGCAAAGGACTTTCTCTTCCAATATTTATGTCTGTATAGTTCAATTTTTTTTACTTTCAAACATTATATTGCACTTGCTGTATCAGAGTCACAAAAGCAGCAGACTACAAAACATTGTGTTGAAAGCACCATCACCCACACTCCATCCCATCACCTGCAATCACAGCCATTTCAGATGTAATTCATAGACAAGAGGAAAAGCAACATCCTGTACTGACATATATACATAAACGTGTATCCTTTTAAGGAGAGAACTAATGTAATGCAATGAAAAAAGACCCGATTTCACTTTGTTAATACACAATAAATGACAAAGGATACCAGAAAAAAGTGACCAGTTCTACAAATGTTTATTTCTACACAACACCGTGGTTCCTTTTAGCACTTCCTTTCTTTGTGTAAAAGCATCTGCCTTGTGTGCATTTCCCATGAACGCAGATTTGCATTTGGGGGAGGTAAGCGGTGGCAGCTGTGAAGTGAACTTATTTTGTATTTTGATGAGTTGTTAATGGCTGGCTCTGCCTGCCAGCAGCTGCTCAGGACTGTGCGTTTTCTATTATCCTTCTGTTTTCTGAGGAGATTATTGGAGAGCTGGGCTCATGTTTTTTTCTCTTATAGCTAAATTATTTGTCATTGTGTGTCTCAGCAGAGGCCAGAACCTATAGCGTGCTTTAGGATGGAGGTCAAAAAGCTCCCTGAATGAAAATGTTCTCTTCAGCTGTGAATGAACAGTGACAATTCTATGTAAATGGTTTATACTGGTACAATGAACCAGCAGACCTTTTCCAGGAGAAACACAAGTTTTGTTCTGCCAGTCTTAAGCCAGTTTGAGGGCTAGTACATCTACCTAGCACATTTTTGACTGTTAAAAATATTTTAGGACGAAAACAAGCTGGTAAAACAAAAAATGTAGTGTTATACATTTCCTGAAGACCAGAATTCTGTCTTTTTCTTGAAAATCCCATGCAGAAGCCAGTACTGGTCCTTACCATGGAGTACCATAGCAATGGGATGGATGGATTGTTCCAAGGATGGGCTGATTTAAGGCCAGGAAAGCAACAGTTTGGCTTAGTGTTTATCTGAAACATCAGTTTATCTTTCTTGAAGCAAGGGGAGAAGGAACGTGTGAGATGTTTGTAAATCTAAGGAAGCCACCGTGCAGTGATGGCTTTCAAGACAAGAGACAGACACCACAGCACTGTAAGAAGGCAAAGCATAGAAAGTAACACCAAATTAATTTGATCTAAATATAGTAATTGTGACAAGAACAGTTTTGCTCCCATGAAATGTGAAGATTTTGGTTTTACAACTAGCGGCACAAGGAAGAAAAACAGGGAAAATACTATGGCATGGCATGATATTATATAAATGCCAAGAAGGTTAAAAATTCCTGGGCTTTTCTTTTTAAGCAGTCCTGAAAACTGCCCATTAAAGCTCTGTAGCTGCAGAAATACTTGCAGGGATAGGTGGCACAGTAGTCTCTCTCTTGCAATGTCATAGTCTGATCAGGACCTGGTGGGTCTCCAAGTCATTTGGAGCCTTCCAGTGGCTAAAGATAAACAGAATTTGGATTAACCCATTATGCCTGTAAATAACCTTACCATTATTTCTGTGTATTCCGTTAGCTTTGAGTCTTCAATCTGCTTGTTTGCTTTCTGTAATAAATCTTTCAAGAAGCTCTGTTAAAATAAATAGAGTAATAGGTGAATTTTTATCCACAGTATAAAATATTTGACTTGCTAACTTCAGATTAAAGCAAAGGGAAATAATATTTTACTTCCACTTTAGTATTTACTACTGAAGTTCCAAATAAGTAGGAAAAAAATAGTCATCAACAACTAAGAATATATGTTTCTTTTGATAAGTTCAAGTATTTTGCATTTTATTTGGAAAAAGTAACTAATAAAACTTCCTGCATTGTGTGCCATTTGTTGTATTGTGAATTTGGAAAAAAGTTTGGCTTTCAAGTATACTGCTTCTTAATCAGCTCTATCAGTAAACAAAACTAATTAACCTTGGGTGTCCTTGAAAACTTGGATGCCTAATCACTTCTTGCAACATAGGAACAATTTTACAGAAATGATCAATGATTAATCAAGTTTTGTCCTTGCCCGGGGCAGTACCTGGCGCGAGAAGTGCATATTGCTTCTTCCTACCATGTATTTTAAATATGTGCAGCCAATTTCATTGCATTTTTGAATGAGAATTTGATGTCACATGACTTGAACCAACAGCCATTTTCACTTTAAAATATAAGATGGTTTCCACCCATTCAGTGTTTTAAATTTCTATGCTAGATCTGTGACAGCAAAAAAAGAAAGATACCAAACTGTATAGCAAGGGCATTACAAGACCTGAGGAAGGACCTAATTCCTGTCATCAGTTGGAGCGTCATTATCTTTGTGGAATTTTTGGCCACACTTCAAGATAGAAAACGGGGGAGCTTATAAGAAAATACACTTGTATTCCTGAACCTGAATGCAGGCATGTCAACAGTCGTATGACTAACACCCACTGTAGTTCTTCTAGTCTGGCCCCCTCCGTGCTGGAGGCCCTTCCTGGGAGCTTGTATAACAAAGAACACAACTGAAATGTTGTGGATGGATGTTATGGAAACACGTTTAATCTTGTGTGCTTCACTGGAAAATAGAACTGGAAGGGAAATTAAAAGGCTATTCAGTCCATGTCTCAAGAAAGGATTCTATCTATCTAAACTTCCTGAATTACTCTCTGATCTGAGCCATTACCAAACCTTTTCTAAATACGGGCTCTGATGAAGAGTCTGCCTCCCCCTTAGACAACATATTCTACTGCCATTACTATTGTTAGAAAGTTTTCCTGATTTCCAGCTTAAATTTCACTTACAAAGTTGTAAGTGGGTGTACTCCTCCCATAGCGAATATTTAAAAATGTTTGAGCTTGTCAAGAAATACTGATCTAAAAATAAAACTGGACAGTTATATCTTATTTTCGGTGTTAAAATGGCCTCCTTCTCTGAGGCAAAAGAAACCTCATAGCACAAGAGAGATGAACCATTAGAGATTCAGTTAAAATGCCTTCATTCTTCAACTGGCCCTCAATCAGCCCTGCCTTTTAAAAATCTATTTTAAAATATAGCAGTCAGCAGGCATCATCTAACAGCTGGAGAGTTCTCAAGTGCTACCTTTTCCTCATCCTACCAACTTTAAATACACTGACCTGGCACAACCAGTCAGCAGAAGAATGGGCTTGTCTGTGTGAGGGTTACCCTAAGCTTAGATCCCCAGCAAATGTCACGCAGATATCAAACTCAAAAGAGAAAGGGAAAAAGGGAAAAAGATGTGAATTTTCGGTCACGGATTCCTTTTCTGAGCAGAAGGACTGTAAAGATTTTGGACAGTTTGATCTCCTGGTGCTTTATTTAAAACTTACATAACTCTTCTTTATACCACATAGGAGCGAAATAGTCCAAATTAGACGGATAAACACCGATAGATCTTTCTCTTGCTATGAATTGCTTTGATTCCTTTGAATGTAAATGAATCAAATGCAGTTGAACTGTGGAAAATGGCACCTTTCTACTCAGAAAGCTGTTGTATATGAGCATCTTTCCTATGAAGAAACGCAGAGAGAATTGGGACACTTCAGCTTGGAGAAGAGGAGCTTCAGGAGAACATCATCAAAGCGTATAAATACTTCAAGAGAGGGTGCAAAGAGGGTGGAGCTAGGCTACTGACGGGACCAGAGGCAATGGTCACAAAGTTAAACACGAAATTTTCCCTCTGAGCGTCAGGAAACACATTTTCACTGCAAGGATGACGCAGCACTGGCACAGGTTGCCTGCCCATGGAGGCTGTAGAGTCTTCATTCTTGAAGAGATTCAAAGGCCATCTGAACAAGGTCCTGGAAAACTGGCTCTGGGTGGTCTTGCTTGAGCAGAGGGTTTGGACCAGATGACCTCCAGAGGTCCCTAACAACCACCCTGTGATTCCATGACACTAACTCAGCATCGACAAATCGATGTTGGTTGTATGACTCGGGAAATAAAATCACTCTTGTTTTAAGATTTCTTAACTGCGCGAGGCTGAGATGGCTAATGGGATAAGCTCAATTTTGCTCTTATTTGGGCATATTAAAGCTGATATCAAAATCCTACTAGGTTAACGAAGCAGAGGCAGCACAATTCCATTTCTGTTAGTCTAACAGTATTGCAGTGGAAATTGTAGGGTTACATGGTATTGAGACGGCATAATCTGTCCAGCAGCATAGTGATTAATAGTAGTGATGCTCTTAAGAAAAAACACAACAAAGCAGCCTAAGAGGCCAAAAAAATAACCAACATAGCTGTCAGAGACTCATCTTGCTTTCTTAATATTTCCTACTTCTAAGCTACCTGGTACACTGAGTCACTTGATACCAACACTGATCTGAATTAAAACATGGCTTAAAAAAACATTGATCGGGTTAGAGTTTCACTTTAAATAATTTACTGGCGATAAAAAATCAGCTAATTGTATTGCATTTTTTGTCATGTTTGAAATGCAAAAACATGCACAAGTGGGTATCTGAAGAAAGAGATAGCAGCACAGGCTGTAATCCAACACCTGTTCTCACGTTGTGCATGCTCATAGATACCGGTTTACCTTAAGTTCCTCAGAATCAATGAAGCCACTGTGGTCGCTGTCATATTTCCTCCATGTCTGCAATCAGAATGTGAAGGCTTTAATGATATGTTTATGGCAAGCAGGTCTTGGATGGTTTTACAACAGGCAACTTTTCATACTGTACCTGCATGAAATCTTCACTTGACTTTAGCTGCTGGCATCTGAAGAACAACAGGAAATTCTCTTCCGTTGGCAATACCTGAGCAAGCTGTAACAGAATTTAAGAAAGATTAAATTTTGGCTCTTCATTAGGCCAGCTGAGCCTGTAATAGAGCATGAAGATTTTTAAAAGCGTATGAAATTCTTTGTGTTCATACTGCTGTATTGTGGCCCCCCTGGAATCTTCATCCTGCTGGCTGGAGTGTCTGGAAAATGCCTCTGAAAGGCTTCTGGCTTGCAGCTTTGTCATAGTCATCAAGGTCAAACAGAGCTGAAGTCTGAGAGAAGGGAGTGAGGTAACACTTTACCTAAAGGGTAGCTGGGGAAAGGGGAAAAAAATTCATCCATGCAGAATTAGGATCCGTATTAAAATCCATTAAATCGGCATGAAGGGAAAGTATAACACAGGGATTCACAGAGGATGAGTGTGAAGGACCATGAATTAAGAAACTGAGAAATACGGACTACTCACAGAGACCAAGGAAGAGGAAGAAAGAAAGGAACACTGACATGAAGAACATGTGTGTAATTCAAATGGTTAAATATAAGGAAAAGCCGGGAGAAAAAAAAAACCAGGGAGGGTAAGGGATGGCAGTTCTCATTTGTCAGTCACAGAGATGTATTCAAAAAGAGCTATAAATACCAGAAAGAAATCAAGAGGGCTTTTAGCCCTGCAAAACCAGGGATGGTTCTTCCAATACCTCTTCTCTAAAAAGGCTTTTTTAAAATCAGACATTATTGTACTGATTATTGAAAATGTTCATTTACTATAACTCAATTTTGGCAAGTGACAAATGTAGAAGATGGAAAGTATGCTGTATAATTTAATGTAGAATCATGATTTGTTTTTAACAAAAGCCCAATTTTTTTTTTCTGTCCTCAAAATGTACGAAATGTGTTTTGATTAAAAAAAAAACCTTTTTACTTGAAGAATAGACCAGCTGTGCTTACTATGGAGAAAATGGAGAAAGATTTCTTAGCTGCATTCTTTTATGTAAAATGACATCTGCAGACTTTCTGGAGTCCCATCTTAAAATTTTGATTCAAATTTTTGTTTTTCTGACTCCATTTCACACCCTCGAATCTTTTGTTCGGCCTATTTCAGTGCTGTTGCCTAATTGCTGAGGCTTTTTTATTGGGATCCAGCAGAGCCATAAGTGACTTCAGCTCCCACCCCACAGACACAACAAAGTTACGGAGACATATCTCTTGTTTCTCTAAAATCATATATACAAGGAATCGGTTAAACTCTTTGAGTGTTGGTACAGCTGAAAAGACACATCAGAGCACTCTCCTTACAGGAATGGCGCAGCCGATGACAGGCTGTCAGGCCCATCAGAGCCTTCTGAGTGCTCTTGCTAAGTGGCTGAACACGAAACCAAAATCGACCTAAGAAATGCGTTTTTTGTCAGCAGCTTTCAAACCTACTCCATTATAAATAGCATATACACGTGTGGGTAAGTATATATTTACATGTATGCAATAGCTAAATGTGTGTAACTTGTCCTGATTTATGAAAAAGTATCTTTATTTCTCTCATGACAGAAAAGCTTTCATTTTTAGAGTGCATTCCTATTTAACAGCAAATGTTGAATGGAAGAACTGTTTAGAATAAAAAAGAGAGTTTGGGAGAAGTGACTGATTATAACAACGGGAAGGGGTTTGCTCGTGTGGAAAATATAAATAAGATGTCATTCAATGACATAGCTAACTCCTGTGAATTTTGCAAGGGCACTGTAAAATAGTGACGGTCAGAGGATCATTAACAGCTTATTAGCAGTACCAAACTGTATTTGACATACAGAATATATTACCTCTGGAAGAAAATTACCTTATTTTAAGCTATACCTCTCACCCTTTGTAAGTCTCAGGGGAAAGCATTAAATTGCTTTTTGTGGAAAACTCTGCAGTGTTGAGGGATGAGTAGATTGTGTGGAGACTGCTTTGACTTCCCAGTCCCAGTTTTATACCACTACCAAGAAGAAAGATGGAAACCTGGTGCTATTTTAAGTGATGATTTCTTTGTGGGGACAAGCATAGGTGGACTTTGTGAGCATCTTCAAATAAGAGTGCAGTCCACTGTGAGTCTGTTTATGGCAGCAATAGCAGTTTGGTGAGCCTTGCTGCTTTTATGGAGAAGGTTGGTTATCTCTGGATCGCAAATAATAGTGACAATAGAGGACAACTACAAAGCCTGAGACTGGTTTGTGTCCTCTCTGGTCAGCTGCAGGGTGAGGTGTGTCTTTATAGGTTACCCAGCAGAAAAAATACTCTCGGTACCTAAAACAATATCAGAACTTTTTTCTTGACATTGTTCTCTAAGTAAATTCCGTTGATATTTAATGCTATTTAAAATTCCTTTCACCTAATAGAGTGAATTTGCTTTTTAAATCCCATAATAGAGCATGGGAGTACAAAGAATATTTTAGGCTAATAAGTAGTCGTTTTTATGGCAGCAGTAATCTTCAAATAATTTGAATGTGAAATTGCCGCAGTTCTGAGTTTTGAAACCTTGGGGTTCACATCCACATTTTAGTGAAAGCATTGGTCTCAGTGAGTACAGAAGGTGAATTAAAGGTCTGTTACACAATGGCAAGAAAGTGGGCAGGTCAGGCTCTGCCTTTAGCTGGAGGACACTGGATAATAGCCAGCGAACTAGCTGCAGTGTGCTTGCAAAGACAGAATCAACACTTAATCTGGGCTGAAATTCCACTCCTTCCTCTGTGAAGCCACCCGGGCCTCCTCTTTATCTCAGTCAACAGACCTTTCCTGAAAACTCATTATTCGCTAGCACATTCTTCATCAAATGCTGGGTGTTCATTATGAGGCCTGGGCGTCTGGATGGCTTTTACGTAAGTTTTTTTAAACAGCATTCACACAATTTTCAGAAAAACCAATTGATGTACTATGTGAAGGGGAACAATCTGGAATTACTGGATACATTTTTCTTTTATAAGGAAGGAGAATCAAGTCCAAATACCAACTTTAATATCATACTGCTCTGCACGTACCACACATTTCATGAGGCCCATCAGCAGTTTCCAAATCAAGCTTCATGCTGATGTAAGGGAAATAAAATATAGCTATTGAGTTTGGAAACTGCTATATTAAGGGAGAAAGTCCCTTCAGTCACTGAACTCCATACTATCACTATTCAGTTGCTTCCGTGGATGCTGAGCATGCTTGGCACTTCACTGGGGGTGGTGAGCCGTATCAGACCCTATTGGATTTGCTTATCTTCACTCATTAAGTCAATATCAGAATCAGAAATAGAATTTGAAAGGTAAAACTTCCAGTTATCGTTCCTAAGTGAAGGAGCACAGTCTTTTTCAGGCACTGTTTGTACATTCTTCTTTTAACCAGTGCTTGCTATACGCATATTCAAAAAGACTAAATTCTTCAATAACAAATAAATACGCATTTGTTAGTCCAAAACCAAAAAAATTTTTATACCAAATAAACACTACTTCTTTCTAGATGCAAAGCTATTTCATCGATGCTAAGTATTGTCAAAAGATGTATTTTTAGAAATCAGTTGTGGCTGCAAGTGAAACAAACTGTTCATATTTCTATGGGAGTGTAGTCATAATTACATATGCCTTTAAACAAGTATATAAAATTCAGACATATGACAGAGAAGAAAAGGTCTCTTGAAATGATTTATTGTATCAGCAGTGATACTTTCTATTGACTTCTGCAGATTCTATTCAGTCCTCTGTTTTAAAATTAGATACTGACCCAAAGCTGGTCACTGTAGAAATTTTGCAGGCCTGGCTCGTTTCCAGCTGTTTCTTAATTAGCTCTCTAGGTCAGATTTCTTATTATCAGGAAAAAAATATAATATCATTTAATAATAAAACTGCAGTCTCACTGCACTCAGAGTGACATAAACGAGTCGTTGAGTTAAGCTCAGAGAAGTTACTTCTCAAACTGTAGCCTCATAACCCCACAAACTCTCCTTTATGACTTGCAGTGCTGAAGAGTGAAAGTGAGAGAAAACACAACAGTTCCCCCCTTCCTAGCAAGTTGTCTAAGTTATACAATTGTCGAGCAGCTGTACGAGAAGAAGTTGGCTATCTTCAGCCTCTTCAGAAAATGGGAGAAAGGAATGTGAGAATTTTCTGCCTAAAGTTCTGTTAAAGTTCAAGAAAGGAAATCCTAAGAAATCCTTTCTTTGGAATAACAATTACTATTAAAATTTTGTTCACATTTAACATGATTAACATGCTGACTTGCCCTATATGGGGTTTTTTAGAATAGACTACATACAATGACTGCCCAATTAAGTTCACTCGGGTGTTATCGTCACTATTAGGAATGGTGGCAGAGCATTAGTTCAAAATCACAGGTGGCACTACATCACCACACTTTTCATCAAATTGCTTTTTAAATTTAAATTTCTAAACTAGAATTTTTATCTGCTTTGTAGAAAACTAAATTACTATTGATGCTTATTTGTATTGAATAATGAGAGAAAAGTTAAATTACTTGTGGTGAAATGTCTGGAATGTGGTAAGGAATACATTACTTTTTGTTAATGAAAAAAATTTCATTAGTGAAAAGAAAAAAAAAGATCTTAAGGGCGAGGAAGAAATATTCTGTCTATCTAAAAATCCGAAGTATTGGCATATTATGCTCGCATTGTTCTGCGCTAAAAGCATTTCCTTCAAATAAAGTTACAAAGTAACTGTCTTACCTCAACTATACCTATTTTTCCATCAGTAGTCTTCCCGTATTGGTCCACAAAAGCTTTCATTTCAGGTGTTAAATCCTACAAAGTTACAATGATAGAATCATTACTTTAAAGTACAAGAAACATACGTAAACTTACTTGAATAATCTGTTAGTCGCCAAATAATATACCACGTTTAATGAAGTACTCACACATTGCAGCTGCACTCGACAAGTTTAAATGAAAATGAGCATTGGTTTTTGTCATAAATGATGTCATTCTGATAAATTTTACTTCCTAGGGAATTATATTACAGCCAGCGTGAATGATTGGCATCTAAATACTTAGAACTCTATTTTAGTTTACAGAATGAAAAAATTATAAAGACAGATGTGTTGGAAGATGCGTCTAATGGTTCATTTGTTCAAGAGGGTGACAGTGAAGTTCATAAGCAATTATTAGTCTATTTTCTGAGTTTTCATTTTTAAATTAGTAACTTGAAGGCAGTGTGGAATCTTTCAAAATAAGGAAAAAATTTCAGTATAATACATCTGAACACCAAAATAGTCTTTCCACGTCTTTGAGTGGATTTTTCCTGAACAATGGATGCTATTTTAGTCTTAAAAGAACTCATCACAGTATCATATTTTTCTCTGTTTAGTATTTGGTTATCATGGAAACAGAGTCAAAATGTCACTGCTTAAATGGAGAGAGGGAGATTTAGGTGGGAGAAAACTTCCAGCAGTACCTTAAATCTGACAGAATAAAGCCACCATAGTTGTCCATATAAACGATGGTTCCTGCTATACATCCGTTCTCTAAAGACTATCCTCATTCTAGGCTACGGCAAAAAGTGCCAGCCTTGGGGTAAATATCTAAATATTTGATTTCACACTTCAATTTAACCTGCCTCACTTTGATATGAGCTGTAATCAAGCTTCAACACTGATTAAACTTTTAATTTTCATTGTATTTCTTAGAGGTGGAAGCTAGTGAAACCATGCAGCAAAAATAGGGTTACAGTCATATTAAAACAATGGACAATTCTGCAGTTATAGATGAAGTTACGCCAGACTTTGGAAATTAAAGGTTTAGTTGTTATATTGGATCTGATTATATAGGACCTAAGTGATTTTCTCACTGGAGACACAGGGAATCTCAGCTGTACAAAGTCCGTTGTAGCTTGTCCCAAATTTCACCTGCCAAAGCTAACTAAAATGTCAGTTCCTTGTAGCTGATACAATCACGGCCTAGTATCCTATTTCTGTCAAAGTCATCCATGGCAGGTTAGTAATTTGCCATGGCTTTAATTAGAGATGTGGTTATTAATATAATGGACTTCAAAGTCACCTTTCATCTAATGATCCCAAAGTGGGGACAAGTCTTCTTAGCAGATAGAATGGAGAATTAGACACTTGGATTTTAATTAGTCCTGGTTAAATATTTTACTAATCTTTCTAATAGCGGCTCTGCAGTGCCAGACAGTGTCCAGCCATTGAAGGAGGCACAGTTGATTACAGGTTAAACAAAACAGGAAACTTGTCCTCCAGTTCATTATTCAGAAATGACGATGAATTTTTGGTGTTCACTTCACCTGCTCATGAGCTGCTTGAAGAGTTATTTCTGTTATTCAAATAAATATTTTTGGTAAAAACCAATCATGCCTAAATTTAACCTAGTCTAGTCTTCACCCTGATACAGATGCGGTACTCAGTTTTTGAAATGAAGAAACTAGCCCTTCACACCTCAGTCAGACACCTCAGAAAAGATACTTGTCCAACAAATGGAAAAAATTACCTTTCTTTGATATGATTTGAAAATGTAAGGATAGTTGTCACTACAGAAACATTTACATGACTGTATTCATAAATCACATATTTCTGTGGAGAAATATTGTCATTGTCTATATAGGCAGGGAAAGTGAGAAACGGGTGTGGAATAGCTCAGACAAGATCCACCTATTGACACTTTATCAACCTCTGCATCAGTCACTTACACCCCAGACTTTCTTTTGGCGGTCGGCACACCCAAACAGAGAATGTATTGCACAAATGTGGGTCACAATAAATGGCAGCTATGTTTATATACTTTTGTAGCTTTTATCTTTAAAAAAGAGGCAGCTCTTTTAACATGACTGAAATCATACCAGATGAATTCAGTATCTACCATAATGCATGAAGAAAAAAATGCCTGAAGTTACCAAAGCCCAAGCACTAAAACTTCTGAGTAGACATTCCCCCCTTTCAGGGGGGCTAGCTTGAATCAAGCTGCATGCTACCTCTCTGTCTGAGAAAAAGCAGCTGTGAAAGTACAGGCTTACTGAGTGGATTAATACAAGGATTAGCATCGGAACATAATTAGAAGAGTTCTGTAGTTGGGAAGAATATTGGGAAATATTAAACCATCCTATTCAATGACAGCATCAATGTGATTCTTTAATGCATATGGCATGACTGATGTAAAACCCAGCTATGAAGAATGCATAATTGAATATTTCAAAAAAAGTGAGCAGAAGAGTGACCTGAAATGCAGAAGTTAATGATGACAAAGAAGCTTTGGGGGTGTTAAAAGAAGGACAGACAAGGAAATGGCATATAACCTACACTAGTTTCTCAATGTGTCCCTTCTGGCAAAAGAACAGCTATTCAAAGGTACTGAATTAGTATCCTGTGAGACAAGAAATGAACTAATGAGATGCTTGTTTAGCAAATGAGCCTTCAAATGCAAGAATCAGGTTCGATCTGAAACCTAAGATGACAGATAGCCGAACTCTAGAGCCCACAGACCAGGTGCTGAATTTGGTGTTGCTACTGTAGATTTCTCTTTTCAGCAGAACACTCCAAAGCTAGGTTTGAATCAGAGAAATGGGACAGAAAAACTTAAACATCTGAGCATTTTTATAATACAGTGTGAGATAATGGCAGGGGTTATTTTAAAAAACCCATATATATTATAAAATTTGTAGCAGATAAGAATAACCCTGCAAGGCTTTCTGTGTTGCTTTGAGTAGGCTATGTTTTAAAGAGATGCACGCTTCCTTTGAGAGAGAAAAGATCCTGATCTTAAAATTATAAATATTTTTTCCTTGAGCTTCTAATTATTTTTTTTAACTACTCAATAATACATTAGCATTTCTACTAACAGTGCCATTCATGCTAAATATAAAGAGGCTTTAATATCTTCTTTCTACTGGGCAAACTTACGTTTCCTGCACTTTAGTATAGAAGATAGATTTGTTCTGTTGCAGTACTTGAAATGTATTGAAGTTGTTTAATCCTTTTTCTGTGGAAGAAATAGACTTTTTCCCTCAAAAAAACCCACATTCATTTCCCAATTTCCTGTTTAGTTGTTTTGTTTTTTTTAACTTTCATTTCGCTTTATTTTATTTTTAATTTTAGTTTGAACTTGCACTCAGGAAAATGAGAGCCTACATCAATGTCTCTAACAAGAATTAACTGGTACTTAGACTGCAGTAACATTAGTGGCATTGCTGGGAGACAGATTTTCATGTGTGTAAAGTTTGTACTCATACAATTAATACGATACGATTTTCCACGAAAACAATTAAGATATTAATATTTTAATAATCAATAATAATATAATATTTTTTCTGTATTTAATTCTAAAATATACAGGAACTTTCAAAGCAAATTTTATTATTGAAAAGCTATTTCTCAATTTGGAGGCATTCTTATTACGAAGTATTAATCTATTTCCTCCCTGCACACATCACCCACTTAAACGATAATTTTTTTTCTGTTTCTTCAGAAGTCTTTTAGTATAGATTCATTTAGACCGATTCCATTAAGTTATATATTGGGCTTTGATGCTAAGAGTGGCTGTATCTTTACACGGAATCTTTAATTTCTTTCTTTCTCCCTTCTCTTTTCCCCCCACATGGGTATAGTTTGGAGGAAATTAATAATTAATGTTTCGATAACTCATACACAGAAGTGTTCTGACAACACTGTCAAAAACTTCGCTGTCTCTCTGAGCCATTTAAACGGCCAGGATTTGGTACTCCTACTCCCGGTGAAGAGCAATAGGTGTTTAGGAGTCATCTGCAGATCTATTTAGTGACCACCAAGGGGCAGAAACGCATTTCAGCCCGTGCTGCCCATTAGGTGTGAAATTAAAAGAGTCCAACTATCCTGAAGTGTTGGGGTTTTCTCTTTTTTCTCTTTTTTTTTCTCTTTTCCCCCCTTTTTCTCTTTTTTCTCTTTTTTCTTCCCACTCTGCCCTTCCTACCCCGCCCCCCCTTCCCCCCGCCAGTTTTAATGAGTACATATCTGGATCAGATAAGATTAATTGCAATGGGATAAGGTCCCATCCAAGACAAAAAGACAGCATCCATACATTTCTTGATTTTTCTTTTTAAGCACTGTCTGAAGTACCAGCTTGTAGCCTGGCAAGGTATGAGCGGGAGCTGCTCTCCAGGGAGGTGGACCCTGGTTTCACCTTTCCAAAGCAGACGATTTATCTGATTTGCAACCTGCTCATTTCTAACCAAGCTATTCCCCTTTGCCTGGCGCGGCAGGTGCATGAACCGTGTGATGGCAAGAGAGAACAGAAGGAACCGGGGCACTGGAGTTTGCTCAAGAAAACTCTTCTTTCCCGAAGAAGACAGAAAAGTGGGGCGGAACGTTAACCTACCAAGCCTGCCTTCTTCCGTGCCTGCTGCAGCTCCTGGATGAAGTTTTGTAGCTCCTTCCCGTCCATGAACCCATTGCCTACAACAGAAAGAGTTACGGTTGCCGTCACCGCTCCCTCCGAACTCTCTCTCCGCTCTCCAGCGCCGGCAGGGGCGTCTCTGACCCGGCTGCTCCCTCCCGGCGAGCGGCTCCCCGCGCACCTCGCCCGGCTCCGGCCCCGGCCCCTGACGGCTCCGGGGCTGCGCCCGAGGCTGCGGGCGGCGGGCGAGGACCGGGTCGGTTTCGGG
>VZTA01017436.1:269837-292287 GCA_013398855.1 Mohoua ochrocephala
CGGCGCGCTCTCCCCGCCCTGCGCGGGGGGGCCGGGGTCTCCCGACGGCGGCACCGCGGCTGGGGCCAGCCCGGCGGCGGAGCCCTCGGGAACCGACACCCCTCGACGTGGGAGGGGTGTGTGGGTGCCGAGAGGGGAGCCCCGAGCAGAGACAGCAGGGCTGAACGACCCACCCAGGAGTTACAGCGCATCCCTTGCTGTGGAGAGCGTGCCCATGAGACGTAGGGACAGAGGGCGAGCACAGCCTCCCAGTTTAGCCATGGGGCTTCCACGTGGAAGAGGGCCCTGAATTTTAGAGCGTGGCTTGTAGCGCCTCAGGATGTCTCGGTACAAGAAAAAAAAACCACTTGGGGCACCATGTGGGGTGCAAAGAACCCGTTTTTCACTGTTACATCCCCAATCCAGACCTGCAGACAGCTTTGCACAGAGCTGATCTCTGAACAGCCGCAACCCTTTAACTTGATATTCCTTCTGAGATACAATGGGATATTGAGACAGCATAGATACAGTGCAGAGGCATGAGGGACACTACCACAGTCTGCTCTGACTGAGTAAGAGCTTTTTTTTGGTAGACCAGCTTTGGAGAGTTGTTCTCCTATAAGCAATGAGTTGGAGGGAGGGGACAGAACAGCTTACAGAAATCTTCCTCCAGCAGTGGGGAAACATGGTGCTGTACTGGTAACGTTAAGTCCCTTTTGGGATGGCTCATTTTAGTCATTAGGGCTACCTGGGTACTCTGAAGCACTGAAACTGCCTTTCTCCTTCCAGCAGTATCCTTCAGATACTACATTGAGTTATGATGGTTTGATGGTCAAGATGACTGGCTGACAGGACATTGACAAATGCAGTAGGTAGTACAGTAAGGATGAGAGATGCAAAGAGCTGGGAAACCCAGGAATCTTCATGTGTTGTGTGATGGGCATTCCTAACAGTAGGACAATAGTATGTTAAGACTCACCTATAGCATGAGCATAAAAAAACCCCAGGATAATGCAGAAAACAGCAAAATGCCAATGGGGATGGATAACCCATCAGGATGAGAGAAAGATGTTTAGTTAAAAGCTGACATGTTGTGAGGGGGATTTCAGTAGATTGGATGGCTGAAATCTTGTATGCATTATGGAACAAGATGTGGACATTGTGATTAAGTAATCATGAGACCTTATACTTGATTCCTTCCATCTTTCCATTCTCCTGTTTCTCCACCTGTTATGTGCAGCCCTCTCTCCTTCTGGCACTGCTGTTTGGCTGTGAGTTCTTCACGAAATGCGCCAGGTTGGCCTGTGTTTTGTTAGCTGCTGAACAAAGCAGCAGCTACAAGAAAAGACAAGAAACTGACTATTAATCTCTTCAGTTCAAAATACTTGTATTAGTGAAAAATGTTTAGAATTGTTTTGCAGTCACAAATACCATTATACTTGCAAAAGGACTGAAGAAATTTTAATATTTCCTTATAATCAGGCTCTATGTTTCACCGTGTAAAAAAGAAACAAAAAATTGTGACTGGGACAATTTCCTATCTAGGAACCACTTTTCAGGCATGGTTTTCTCAGAGAAGGAGACTTCAGTTGGAGCCATATCATAAAACTTTTCTGATCTGCCTACATCTTGTCTTGAAAATAAAAATCTGAACCTAACACATTTCCATAAAATAATGACCAGAAAAAGGAGAATTTATGAGGCTTATTTTTACAAGGAGCAAGGACATGGCAGAACTCTGACCTCGACAAATGGAAGCACAGTGAATCAAGCCTGGGATTCTTCTTTGTACTTGGAAAAGACAATGGGGTGCCAGTGACGCAAGGACACTGGAAGGAGACAAAGGTGGAACTAGCATTTCCTTCATTTTTAGATAGAAGATGTCTGTGCCAGTGAGGCAACTTCTTCTACGCCAAGCAGATTGAATTACCCTGTCCAGTGCAGAATTTCAGCTTCCAGCAAGCCTGCAGGAAAAGAAACCAAGTACTGAACCTGTTTCAACAGACCTCTGACTTGCATCTGATGTTGATTTGCTCCTTGCTGCTTACCGTTTTCCAGTGGCACATCACATCTTGTTCTTGTTCCTTTTCCCTGACCCAAAAGACTGTAGCTGAATGGGAGCGAAGAATTTAGCATTGTTTGGGGCCAGCTCAACCCTGTTCATCTGACTGTTCAGACTTTTAAACGAACAGAAGCTGCAATGCTTACATTTATAAAAGTTCTCAGAATAAAATATTTTACATAGGTCATATGTGGCCAGGAGGATTTAAAAGAAGTCACACATGAACTTTTGCTGCTACTCCCCATAACTGTAAAATTGAATGCAGATGCTTGGACACGTTGACCTCTCATTGTGCTAACATCCACAAAATCAGTATTGGCTACAGAGCATTTATGCATCTTTGTGTGTTCTTTATAAAACAGTACATCAAGGTGAATGGGTTTCTAAGTTCTCTGCTGCACTTGACATGATCCTTCTGCACAGGCATAAAAGTAGCAGACATTTCCGTGCAAAAATAATCACTTACATAACTGACTGCACACCATATTTTTATGATTAATGAATAACCAAGCCAGCATTCATATTTAATCCCACTGGACTCTGCTTATGCAAAACTAAATCAGAAACTGGTCTTTTCAATTCAAGAAGCTATTAATTTCCATTGAAAGAGGAAGCACTGGAAAAGATTTTAAAATGCAGATATATACAGGATGTGATCCATAACCCAATGAAGTCCATGCAAATTTTCCCAGTGATTCTAGAGGGCTTTATGCAAGGACAAAATTCTTCCTATTTTCAGAAATTATATGTATGGTGATAAGCATATATGCACATTGATTAATGAATTACTTTACTGAGAAGCCCAAGCCTTGTCATTAATTTTTACTAGAGCTACATGAGCCAGATCCATCTCTGGCAGAAATCAGAAAAGCTACACTGAAGCCAGCTGGGAGTTTGACCCAGTATCTAAGTGATGATGATTTTCTTTGAAAACATTTGTTGTTCAAATGCTTTTCATTATTTTTTTTTTTTTAATATGTGGCTTTTCTGAGACTTCTTAACTCTGACTACCAGCCTTCTCTCTTCACTCTCAGGAAAGCACCTAATGGTAATAGCTCAAGAGTTTCTCAAGATGTGTGGAAATCAAACATGCCAATTATAACTTAGAAATCCCCCAAATAAATAACGGGGCAAGTAATTCTCAGTCAGAAAACACCAAAATTTTAAGCATCATGTGAAGCATCACAAACTTGATTTTGTTGAGCAGAGATCAAAAGAGACGCAAAAGTAAGAACTTTCAAATGAACATGTCCTACACGAACGACACAAAAGCTCCACAAGGACCACAGAGCTGTTTATGTAGCTATTCTCAGTCCATCATCAGAAGTTATACCACAGGCAGAGACTGTTTTGTTGCCTCTCTTCTGAAAGGCCACATTCTCGTGTGATCCTGAGGTGTGGCTGGATTTGCCTTATGAATTTCTTCTTTCCTATTAGACCCTTAGTGACTATTAGCAGCATAGTCATTCCCGAAGGATGTGGAAGGAAATTCTGGTCTTTGGCTGTAGTTGCTCACTACGGTTCTGCTTTTCTATAGGGAACCGTAAGAGTAAGAAACATTTTGAAGCAAGTGATTCTCGAGATTTTAATTATAACCTTTTCACGATACAAGGAAGGCGTCTCTTACTCTTCTACACTCTTACTTTAAAACACATACCTGAAAAATATCATAACTGGAAGTCTTTCATAAGAGAAAAAGTATGAAGATTATGTTAATTCTGAAAAAGGGCAAACACCTGCACTTATACAGAGAATAACATAGCATAGCATAGTATATCCTCCTATTGTCAGTCTTAATGGTGACAGATGTACAAACCAGATGATAGATAAGGGCTAGTGCTTTATAAAGCGATTCTAGGAAACCAAAACCTCGGAAGACTTGTTTTAAAAATCTTTGATCCAGGTACTCATATAAGATCCCCAGGGTTACTCCTGACCAGTGTTGGTACCTGGTTTGGGCTGTGGCAGAATTTGCAGTAGTAGTGTTAGGCTCTAGAATGCAGCTCGAAGATGTGTGCAACTGCCACCAATTGGGCTGCCTGTGGGTGGAGGAACATGTCTTCAGAATATTTGGCTAATACTACAGAATAATTTATTGCTTACTTTTTCTTTATGTTTCAATCACTATTTGTATTTTTTAAAAATGAAAAAGAAAATGCAGCATTGAAATGCACTCTCTATCTTAAGCTGCCCTTGGATTATACAGTTATTATGGTAAACCACTATTGGCACAGGAAATATATTATGTAAATAGTGAAGTACATGAGCCTTTACTGTTTTTTACAGACAGTATTATACAGAAATATATTTTTCATGCACAAGACAGAATTGTCCAAAATAATTTTGAGGACTTAAAATATATTTTGATAGAAACTGCAAATTGATGAGTCATTTGTGAATTCAGATTGCAGCATAATCCAAGCCTTAACCTTCTGACAGGTGAAGCTGGTGCCTAATTCGTGCCTTTCTAATCTACTTTGTATCTTTGCAGTCTCATCTGCAGCTTTCCAAGAAGCAGCATAATGACAAGGCAATGCTCAACAACGGTTTTGTTAGCATTAGAAGGCCCAAAGTCTATGCAATCACGCTTTGTCATGTCTTCCCACCCTGTAAGATCCTCAGAGCCATCAGACCATTTCATTCTTTACTTTGCAGCTCCCTTCCTTCAAAAACTAAATGGACGCCCAGCACAGACCTCACGGGTGGCACTGGCCTGACTCCAACCCAGCCATTCCCAAGGGCTGGGAGCATGAAAGCCTGTGGCTCCAGCCACGATGAAACAACTTTTTTGTTTGAAGGAATACCCCATGTTCATGCTGCATATGCATGAGAGGTTGTACTGGGCTGTCAGTGTATTGGTACCACCAGAAACAGCACCTAATGTGGATGGGATCTGTTTGATGATCTGTTCAATACTATAAACCAACTGTAGCCAAGAAGAAAACAAGTGGAAATCACACAGCATTCTTGTATTTAGCCTCAGTTTTCCCCAAGATAATGCCTAACTCTGTAATGTCTTGCAGTTTGCTGGTAAGTACCTGCCTGGCTAGGAGATTTAAAAGAGCCTTAGGGATGACCTAACTCATGCCAATAGAAAGCAGCTTGGGGATGACCTAACTCATGCCAGGGAAAGCAGCTCCTCTTGCCCACCTGCCACAATCCCATGATACCTTTACACTGGTGGCATGTGAGGTGGTGTGCAGTTACTGCTGCAGCCAAAGCTACTCCTGCCACAAGGAGACCTTCAGCTGTTGCCTTGAGCTCCCTCCATGGCACAGACTGACTGGGGATGGGCTGCAGATCACTGGACCCAGTGCTCTCTCTGAGAGCCTGATCCAGTGTTTACTAACATCAGTGCTCATCCTTGATTTTTGGTGCGTTTCAGTGGGATTTTTAGTGGCTTATGTTGCTATATGACAGACTGGATTTTTATTTTCTTTTTGTTTGGATTTTCCTCCTGTGCCACTGTTTGGATAATGTATATTTTCACGCAATTCCAAGCAAATTCAGCATTTAATTGTCTAGCAAGGAGTTATCTGGGGTGTTAGTGCTACTAATAGTGGTGGTAGTTACTAAAGCTTTCAGAGACCTGCCTTGTGAGACATTTTACTGGAAGACAGCTGGAAATTTAGAGTCCTACTTTAGCAGGTTTGCCAGCCTCTTTGGAGGATTTTAGAGCTCCTTTTGAGTATTTAGGACACTTTCCCTTTACATCCTGGAGAACTCAGGCTGTGTCTAGTTTACAGGGCAGTATGCATGCTTTGGCCAAGCATTAGCTCTGCAGTGGGAGGAGATCTGGGTGTGTGTCAGTGGTCCCTGTTCCCACAGTCCTCACTTCCTGAGCACTGACTTCTTTTTTTTGCAAAGAAACTTGAGCTGACAGCTGAAAGGAAAAATAGTACACCCACAGGTCCTGCTGTCCTGGTGAGTGGGGGAGCAGGGCTGTGGGGTGCACCCTGGGGCACACCTGCCCTGCAGTCCAGGCTCATCCATAGGGCACTATTCTACTTGGAGGAAAAGCTGATCGTGTGACCGAAGGTGTGGAATTTAGGGGTACGTTAGATGTGATGGGATCCATGTTGAATAGTTTGGTGGGTCAATCCCCTGTGGACAGAATGAGAGACCAATCTTCCTCTCTGTTTTCTTTGCATCATCTTAACTGAACTCAATGCTCTTCAAGAAGAGCACAAATCATGAGAAACACAACCTGTGTCCCAGAGTTGTTATGTAGGATGATCACATACTGTTAATTTGTAACTAGGAAATGCAGTGTTCTTCATAAAGGTTGAATTAAAAACTTAAAGCATGGTTTTTCTTGTTTGGGTTCACAGCACAGGCCTGTCCTAGCCAATCTGTGTGCTGCAACATAACAGTTGCTTGAGAAAGTATTCATTTTAGCAAAGTTACAGAATATGAAGTTGTTTAATAAGTAGCTTCAACCTTTTGTAAGTAATGGAAAAACTTGTGTTATCTCATTCCAAATTCTTTTATTACAGTTATAGGTCAACCCACACAACTTCAAAGCCATAAAATTACACGGTGAGAGTCTCAAAGGGTAATATGGAAAAAACAATAAATAAAGCAAACAATATTATAAGGTGAACAGGTTCATCTTCCAACTGTGCTGAACTCAAAACTAGCTCAGCAAAAATGACGTAAGTGCCATTGTAATAAAAATTTCAGTCACTGCGTGCTGCTGCACAGAATTGTGAGTTCTTCGTATGGACAAAAATCTGTGTGGTCAATTATTACTGCTCCTAGAAGTCTACAGAAGCAGGCATGTAACTCTGTTTACTTTTCCCACACAAATACCATAACTGTAGTTCAGCTGTAAGGTCTATTCTTATGCACAGCTCTCACTGAAGATCAGTGGCTGGTGATCCTGTATATGAAAGGGAGAATAACTCTTCTATACGCTGTTTATATCCCAAATTATATGAGCTCTTCTTACATAGATTGTTGCATTCTTCTATTTTTAACTTTTTCCTGTGTTTCATATTTTCACCATCTTATTGTCTTTCTTATCCACAGATTAAAATATGTATGTGATTTCATCAAGAATATAGAATATTTCACTGTGAAAGCAGACTTTAGAACACTGTTTTCCATCCCACTGATCTATTTAAAAAAAAAAAAAAGTTCTTTAGCAATTTAAATAATTTACTTTGTAGATGAGTTCAAAATTAGAAAAGAGAAATTTAATAAGGAATCTCTTTTTAAATTCTCTTAGGCATATTACTTCTGAAGGGAATTGACAGCTTCTTCTGAGTAACTCCTGGAAATGATTGCAGCATCTGATAAGCACAGTGGCTTCTTGGAACCTTGTAAATGATACATTAAAAAGCATTTAGTTTGTTTTATTTCAAAATTCGATCCACTCTACATGCCTGCACTCAAGTTCAAGATTAGAAGCCTTCCTTCCAACAATTCATAACATAACCACTTATCAAAATTGTCCAAGGTTTGCAGCAAAATTATGATTAGAAGGTTTGATATAAAAGCTGGACCCTTTTCTGAGCAAAGATCAGGGCCTCACCTCATGATTGTGGAAAGAAATGACATTTACAACAGCCAGAGAATGGAAAATGTTAGCAAGTTAAAGCAAACAGAAGCTAAACGTTAGGCTTTCACAACACAACAGTGCAGTGTGTCCAACATGTTATCAGTTTACAACTTTAGCCTCACAGTCCTCTTTCCAAACTCACAAAGTTCTTTGTTGCTTTCTTGATTGAGATCGACCTGGATTGCACGGCCATTCCCACCGTGCCTCGTGCAGCACCGCTGCTGTGGGAGCCAGCAGAAGCGTCGGGGCTGTGCAGAACAACCTGCTGCATTATTTCTCATCAGTGGATGCGAGTATTTAGCACCTTCTGTGGAAAGATTTTGAGGAGCTTGCTTTCTCTTCTCCACCGAGGACTAGCTGTGGCCACCAGCAGTGCTGCCAGTTTGACCAACTGGAAGCAACATAAATCAGGAAAAGTTCATCCTATATTTAAATAGATCTGAACTGAGCAAAACAATGTCATTTTGCACTCAACCACACAGGAAAAATGTGTTATTCATACTTCAATTGGTCGCTGTACTTTCAGGGCACAAACTTACTCGCCCAGGTGTTTTTGTCTTGGTCTTGCCAATCGCAACACAAGACTGACCTCAGCTCCAGGTTTATAGTCCCACGTCGGCTTGTGCAAGAAGCACAGGGACACTTCCAGAAAGCCTCTCGTCTTCCACAGTCCCACCAGCAGGATTTTTACTCAGGTTTTCTTTGTGACCCACCATTAGCTGTAGTAGAACTCTTCACCTGCAGCATGAGAATTCCACATATTCAGGTGCTTGGACTGTCTCCCAGGTGCCAGTTTGTCTGCAGTGAACCTATCCCAGACTTGCTGGGAATTAGAATAAGAGCCAGAGGTTTCCCACGACTTTTCAGCAACGTCTCACTGGCTGTATCAGTCATTCATTTTCAGAATGACTATTTTGAAATGTTTGTCCCTCTGCTTCTCACCATGTCCCTGCTCATCCCACAGCCCGGAGGAAGGTAAGGAAGTACTTGGCTCTGTGACATGGAAAAGCATGGAAAAAGCAAAAGTGACAGATATAAACTGTACTCTCAAAATGAGATCCTCTGCAGTCTGAAACAATATGTGAATCTGTGGCCAGAATGGACAGAGGAAAATATCCCCAGAAGCCACAAAAAACTGAACAAACCAACTGAGAAGTAGTGGAACTTGTGAGCTTTAACACCAGCATCACTGCAGCCTGACAGAGCCTGAGTTAGACCTGAAGGAGGACCCAAGAAGGGATTTTTCTTCTCCCTCCACCTGTATGGAGGGTGACTTTATCCAGCCATATGTACAAAGATGAACTAATCCTGTTCTGGTGCAGACAGCTCCAGTAGCTTCTTTTGAAGTCATTCCGATGACTAATGGACAGACACACCAGAAAGTAAATATTTGTTCTGGTGCTGACCTCCATTGAAGTCCTGCATTTACCTCATGGAGCATATGCTTGACTGACCAAAATCTTGCCCCGTGGATACCTCACATACTTTACAGCAGGCTCATTCTGATTTTCCATTCAAAACTTTATTGCTCCCTTTATTTCATGAATATCCTATATGCCTTTTGGGCTGACACTTTTCCTCTTCTCTGTGGTATTCTCTAGGGTGCAAATAAGTGGAGGAATTAGGAGTGTTTCGCATGGCTGCTCTTCAGATTCTGAACCACTTAGAGCCTTTATCTCTGAGAAAAGTTTGCTAACTTCAGTGAGCCCTTCCAGCACTGTTTCTAAAGACTTAGAACATCTCTTTCACCATACATTTTCCATTGACAAGCCAAGTTCATAGACTGGGATTAATCTTTAATCTTTATAATTAATGTTCCGAGTAACCTGAAGATGTATTTTTAACTACTGCAAGCTGCATCTCTTCCCTGGATTTTTTTTAGCTCACAATGCACATGTGTATGTCTGGCTCGTTGATGCTTTGCATGTTGATATAAAAGCCAGAATACTTCTCCAGTTTCTTACACAGGACTCATGTTCTTCCCTTCTGCTACACATACAGCTTCAAGGTCATTTGTTCCCAAAACTAATGTACAAAGCAGATACAATTCAAGAAAGTGGGAGGAGGCTTTGATTTCACAGGGGGCGTAGTGGGCAGGCGGGATTCTTTAGGCAACAAAGTCGGCGGAAGCTTTCTTCATGGTCACTTCTTCACGGGGAGAACACCGGTAATTGCAATTCACCATCCCCTCTCTCTCCATATCATTAAAAGACAGCAAAGCACAAGCAAACAGCAATAGAGTGCTCCTAAACTGTTGGCGACCAGAAGGTATCTGGAACTCGCATGTTGAAGACATGGCCCAGGAAATCCCACCAGAGGTGACCCCCATGGAGCAGCCCGAGTTCAAGCAGGATCTTTGCACTGAGCTAAGTCAATGCCCAATGTGATTTTCTGTTCTTTGAACCAGAGTTGTTAACAAATGCTAGAAAACAAGTAAAAATGTAACACTCAGCAGCTCGGTTTTTCAAGTGGATCTTTCTTTCACCTAAGAGGAGGAAAGTTTGGCAAGGGAATAATACGTATTGTTTAGTCAGATTGCCTGATAAAGGCAATACAGTTTAGACATTTATATCTGGCTCCAAAGTCTATATCTAGGCACCTGTGAACACACTGTATGACTTTCCAAAACTCAAATGCACACAAATCCTATTAGGGCAGTGGAAGCAGCAGATACTCACCATCATTTCCGGAAGGCTTTTTCCTGAAGGTAGAAAAGATTATCATCCTCATCAGTTTTACGACCTTTTCTGGTGTGTACTGTAGCTCAAGAAGGAAGAAAGTGAATTTCTTCCTAAACTTCCTAAGTGGAATATTTTTTTTTTTTTTTTTTTATGAGGACCATAGCTAATTTGTGATTATAACTGCAAGGGCCACTGAAATATGCATAACTGTGCCTGAATGTTCTTCATGTTTGGGTGTCTAATGTTTCATTTAACTCCACTGAACTCAAACTATAAGTTTGAAGAGTCCACAAATTTCCTGTGTCTACAATTCAGTGCAGGCTACATAATGATCACGACATTATGTCAAATTTTCCCAGCACCAAAAGAGAGGAGATGAAATGATAAGTGACTAGTCTAAGATAAAACTGGTTGGATCAGATATAGTTAACTTGAATTGCTTGTGAAGATCTATTTTAAACTTAAGATTAACAAGTTTGTATTGCTGCAGGCATCACACTATCAGACTGGTTAACACCAGTTGCTCTCCCGGACATGCTCTCCAGATTACCCAGGCATGAAGTAACAGAACCTAAATATAGGTATCTATTTTTGTTAGAAGGTGTTATCCTTACCAGGTAAAATTTCTCATTCCTTCTCTAAGCAGCATGTATGGTTTTTATACAGTCACTTTCTTTAAAGCAGAGAGAAAGCAGCTATAGACTGATCACTTGTAAGTATTTTAAATTGGCAAATAAAAGTATCTGGAACCATCAAAGGGAATTTGGTGCAATTGTTTTAGTAGTTCTCCTTGATGATGTTGAAGTCTTTCTGGTACCTTTAAGCATGTGGCATTGATAAAAATATAACTTAAACCACTGCTCATGCGAATGCTGTTAGCTGTCAGGGAGTGCTGGTCTGGGAGAGATGTGCCTTGGCTTCAATCTCCACTATCAGCTTTTCTGGTTCGTTTTTTTTTTCTATCTCTCTTTGGACCTGAATTCTTTTCTAAGCAAACATTTGTGCATTTGTGTATAATTCAGAATATTCTGGAGTATTTTTTATTTTGTTAGGTTGTGGGAAAAAAAAAAGCTAACAAAACCCTTCCAACGTGTCGGTTTCTGTGGTGCCAGAAAACCAGAAAATTAGTTGCTCCTTTTTAATTTTTTTTTTTCCTCAGTGTTTTATTTAGGAGGCGATAAGGAGAGAGGTCCTTTAAGCTTTAGCAGGAAATACCCTTGTTTTACCAGCTCCTGCAGTCTTGGCTCAGTAAGGCACCTCGTTACCAGTACCAGGTCACCATGCCCAAGAAATCTCACACCACTGGAAGGAGTCCCAAATACTGTTGTCCAAACCCTCCCCCAGCTCAGCTTTGTATTGTCCACACGAAGCAGCCCTAACATCAGCTTAACTGCCTCCAGATGATCCCCAGCTTGGGGAGACCCTTGGTACCGAGAAAAATCAGTTTGACAACTCCCATGGCACCTCTGTGGACCAAGGAGGCTGGAGTAGGTGAGCAAATGACTCTCAGTAATTAGAGAAATCCTTCAGCATCTCTAATGACCAGGCCAGGACATGGAGGGGAAGCTAGGAAGAGGGTGAACACCCAGGTCAGAGGGCATAAAAGTCACCTAAGTGCCTCCTCATTAAAGTGATGAGCAGTGCCACAGGTCTCTATAGCTATATATTTATGTTAATGCATTGAAACTCAAATTTTTTATTGCTCGGTAGTCCACGTTTGCTGTTGGATTAGTGACTAACCTGCTTGCAAATGAGTTGGGCAATTTCTTTCTCCCACTTGTGCTTAAAAAAAAAGTGGTTCTGGGAGGGAAAACCAACTCTTGTGGAACAGAGATAATAATCTAATAAAGGAAGGGAATTCAGAAATAGAGATAAGTGGAAATCACTTCTATGTCAGTTGCTGTTATTTGTGCTTTCTTGACATTTACAGATTCAAGACCCATAGGGTCAGTGTTCAAGACTTTTGCACCCGTGTAAATATGCCTCCAAAACTGATGCATCCCACTTTTCTGCATTTGTATGTAGGCAAAGCTTAGAAATACTTTGTTTCACAAGGTATTAGTACAAATGTTGCCTGCAGAGCAAGAGTCTGACCCAGAAGGAAAGAATCCCATTTTCTCCAGAGGGATTTGAGTGAAGCCTGAAATGCATTTGTATTGAAAATAGTGGTGTGCAGATTTGTCCCAGTGTTTCTAAAAGTATCTCTTAAAGCCATCCAAGACACTATTTCATATCTAGTTCACTTGGGTAATGTGAAATGCAAGAAAGGATCAATCAGTCTTCTAAGATATGTGACAAAGTTCATTATTTACATGGTAGACATAAAAAGTTGCAGTTTGTTTAATACAGGTTTGAAATAAATTTTTATTGTATAAGTGAACTTCTTGCTGGTGATCTGCATCTGATGATGGACACAGAACACTTTCCATGCTGGTTCTGCTTGCTGATAAATCTGTTACCAGGGCTTGCAGGGTGACGGCCAGGTATGGCATAGATGTGACAAATTCTCTTTATCCGCAAGAATCTCTTGTGTTTCATTTCTTCTGCATAGCCTAAGAATCTGGAAGGCACTTGAGTCTACAACTCACCTTTGGAAAAAAGTGTGTAAAGAGCACAGGTACATTTTTCAATGAGTGTTTTCCCATTTTCATGGGTGATTCAGAGCTAGATTACCAAGGACTACAAGGCATGCTTTTACTGATGTGTAGAGTGGATGACCATTAGGCAACCATCAAGCTGGGGAACATGGGTCCTCTGCCTCAAGTCTCTTTCTTCAGAGGTTGTCTGGTCTTCTGATGAATACCAGATCTTAAGCCCTAGTGCTGCTTGTCCCAGGCTCGTGACACCTGCTGGTGCAGCTCTAGATGTCACCTTTCTCTATTTCTGTTTCCCTTAAATCCCTCTTTCTTTGGTAGGGGTCTGTTGAGCTCAGGAGAGGAGAATCATTCCCCGAGCTACAGGTGCTCTGGATTTCAGTAGACTCCAATTCTTGTGGAGCCTGGTGAGGTATCTGTCTTGCTCCACGATTTGTACCTCTCCCTTTTCTCTTCCTGCATCTTCAAAACTGTAAAGAGCAGTTTTGCCCTCTCCTTTCTGCCCGTGACTCAGCACACGGTGGAGTACCTCAGACTGGGGCTCTCTCCCATCCTCCCCTTGCAGCTGTTTGACACTGAATTGTGTAGCTGCATGTTCCTTTGCCCGAAAAGAAGGAGCATCGTCCCAGCTGCTAGGCACTCCCCTGAGCTAAGGAAGGAGAGACACCTGCTTTCCTGTCTCTGTGCAGGCATTAACAGGAGGCAGGATAGAAACAGGGACGTCCCCTTGCCCAAAGGAACATCTAGAGAGTAACGCTTATCTTCTGGCCAATTAATATTTAATCATCCTATATAAAATGAGCAGCTCCAACAGGAAAAATTGCAAGAGGGATTTTTTCCCTCCCTCCTACCCTCAAGAATATGTCATAACCTAAAAGTGAGAGCTTTTCTCCCCTGAAAAGTGTAAGGCACCATGACTTCAAACCCTTATGGGCAGAGTAGCAGGGTGTAATCCCAGCTCCCAGACCCTACTGAACACTTTGCTTGAGTTCATGGTTAAAGACTGGGGTGTGGAAGCTCTCCTTTTTCTGAAGTCACTGTCTGGCTTCCTTGGATTATAACAATCCCTGACAAACTTTTCGGGCTTATTCGAAAAGCTCAGTTCTGTGGCTGCCCCATTCTTGTGTTCTTAATACTGTAAAAGGATACATATCTATTCTGAGGAGAAATGCTTTAAAATGCCCCCTTATCACATCATACAGCCGGCATTTAGGGGCTGTGAGTAATGCCCTTGGGGCCTGGGTGGCCCCTACCAGACTGAGCACTTTGGAAATTTCCACTTGGCTTGTAAGAATCTTTGCCCCTGCCTTCGTCCAGCTCCCAATTCTGGAGGCAAAGGTCAGTATACATGGCCAGAATATTTACTGGTTTAATGGCTGGGTGTTACAAGGTCCGTGCTGAGGACTCTCTTTCAATAAAGTACTAGCCCATTAAAAATTGTATACTTACAGCATGGAAGACTTAGAAATTTGCCTTCTCAGAGTATTTTGCTGCCCAAGTAGGAGCATGATAAGACACATTGTTTACTTTTATGGTCAATAAAGTAAAGCCTGTTCTCAGGTGCAGGGCTCTTAAGTGGCTGTCCATTGCTAACATGAGACTTTAGACAGATTTTATCCCTCTGACGTTCAGTGGAACAAATATCCTGTAGTTTGCAGATAAGGATCACTCCAGGATCAGTTTCAGTTTGACACAGTTGTTTCAAAATTCACCTTGGGTATATTTTTTCCCTTCAACTTTATCTAAAAAACTAATCAGCCTGGCTAATGAATTAAAGGGGTCAGAGGAATCAATGGTCCTTATTTGCGTTAATTTAAATTAATACATACCTGTTTTATTGAATAAAGAGAGACAGCTCTGGCCTTCATAAATAACCGATAGAGAATGAACATAATTCGGTAAAAATATTCTGATTCTCTTGTTATGAATTAACATACACTGAAAATATAAGTATTTTTCAAATTAAAAAGACTTATCATGTGAAAGTGATCTCTGGACAGGTAAATGGTGCAATTGAAAGGAAGGATGGTTGAATAGCTGAGGTCCTGCTGTCAGACTCGGAGGTCTGGACTCAGGGCTCCCTGAACCGACTCTCTGAATGGCTCTGGATCTCTGGTGCTTCAATTTCCCATTCATGAATTTTCTTTCTTAGAGTAGTATGGTGAAAATGAATACCTGAGAAGCTAAGGATGTCAGATTTTCAGTTGTGCAATATGGTAAGAATAGGAGACCAATACAAAAGAAAAAAGGTCAGTCTCTTCTGAATGGAATAAAGAAATGTAGTGGGAAAACTGGAGGGGCCGACAATGCTTTTTTGTTAAAGTCTCTCTTGTTTTTCCATGACATGCTAAGCTAGCTCTGTAATATGGAAGGCTATAAGAAACCTTATTTGAAAGGACAAGGTCTGTTTCCAAAACTGTACAGATCCTAATCTTTCTCGAGACCTCTGGAAAATTGCACTGCATTCTTCTGGAAATTATTATATGTATTTAAGGTAATGAACTTGTCTGACCGCAGGCTGTAGAGTCAAAAAGACTCATGACTATTGCCGTAATATTTGCTCAGAAGAAAAATATTCTGAATTTAGGTACCACTCCTGCTGAAGCATACCTGCTTTTCACTGCAAGGACAGGGGATGTCAGCTGGCAGGACTTTATTAGTGAGATGGCTCAGGTGGGAAACAAAACTTTTCTGAGCAACTCCCCTTTGTGCAGAAGTTACAGACAGCTCAATGCCACACGGTTCAGTGCCATGCAGAGAAACCTGAACTGTTGCTGTGGTTCCAGCTGGGACCACAGAAGCCGGGTAAGCTGTGGCAGCCAGCGTGAAGTTCTAGCATGGCCCCGTTGAGGCAAAATAGGTTCATTTGCAGTAAATACTAAAGGTGAAACATTTTGTGCAACCCATTTTAGTTCCTGAACAGTTATAAAAATTAACTCCTGAGATTATCTGTGGTAATCTTTTATTGAAAATCACCTGGTATAAGCCCCATAGTAACTCTTAGGTGTCTTATTTCTCATACAAACTTCCTCAGCCACTAGACAGAGAAAATGTTTGTTCCCCTCTTCCATACAACAATGAATGGCAGGGAGGAGATGCCCTTTTTGCAGCCCACAAAGAAGCATGGGCATGGATGTGTAGACAGGGCCCTCTCATGCTCAGAGTTCAACCCTGTTAGGACAAAAGTAGAAGCTAAATGCAGATCTCTGCATCTCAGACAGCTGCAGACACCAACAGGGGAAGCAGATCCCCATCAGAGGTTTGAATTAAAGGGTCGTGTCATGATCAATTTAGGAAAGAAACAAACTTGGAGCAAGATTCACAAGCATTGTGGCACCAGTGCAGCATTAACCGGCGCCCAGTGTAACTCCTGCAGTCAAAAGAAGATTGCCTGGCACGACACTGATTCCTGAAAGGCCACCTCCGTTTCCCAGAGGACCTCAGTGCTTACCTGTATGGGAGGAGATTTTGAGCTAACAGCTGCAAAAAGGGGGGATTTTAAAACACCTCTTTGGGACTTTTCTGCTCTGCTGACTTAGGTGGCTTTCCCCTGGGTTACCAGTTTTGCCTATCTCTTTAGAAATGCTGCTCTATTTCCAGCCTGTGCAAGCCAGGCAGGCTCCCTCCCAGGGCCACGCATCGGAGGGCTAGAGGACAGCTGTCTAAGATCCCCTGTGTATCTAGCCCTTTCCTAGTATTAATAACAATAGTTCAAAACTGAAGGCATTCAAATCTTTTCTGTCTATAGAGAAAGAAATGAAACAAATATTTAACTTGATTTAACAGCAGGGCAGGAAAGAATGTTCCACAGAGCTCCATGATGTTCCTATTGACTTTCTCTGTGCATCATGCTTTTGAATCTTTTCCCTCTTATTTGGTGAAAATGTAAGGACAAAACTCCTAAAGCTCTTTTTATCTCTGCAACAAATTCTGGTTATAACAGGAGTCATTTTGGGGGTACTAGAGAAAGAAGAGGGAACATTGGACTCTGGGGACACATTTCCATAGGGTAATGCTATTGAGCTGCTTGATTTGTGCACAGCGTTCTGCCTTGGGATTAAAGCTAGGAAAATATTTGGAAAACTACCTGTTCACTCAAGTTATTTGGTTGAAGAGTGCTCACAAAGTACTCATTTGTGTTTATAACTGCTCTGTGGAGATTTTTGGCAGATGTTGTGCTGTTAGCCTGAAATATGGCCCTTTATTCTCCTTAATGATCAAGAGCTGTTAATACCATGCTCTATTTCTGACTTCTTTTTGTTGGTCAGCACTGTCTGCCCTCTTTGCTCCAGCAGAAACAGGAATGGGAGCAGTGGCAGCACACCACTGCAACTCCCACTTATCTGATGTTACAGGCTGGCAAAGTGAGAAGATGTCTGGAAGAGCCATTTTCTTTTAATCAATTATTAACGGGTAAGTCACTCCAGCCAATCTTTGCTCAGCAGCTGAGTGAAACTTGTGAGCAGGTTTTTGAGCAGACCAGGCTTAGCTGAAACCGAGGGACAGAAAAATAATATTCTGGGCAAACCTACTGAAAAAAATGAGGCAGATGACAAACTGTGGAGAAAATGAGAGTATGCCTACTTATATTTATAGAAGTGTTCTCATCCTAAGTATCATAAAGCTCTTTAGAAACCTAGAAATACACACAGTGCGTGAGGACTGTTTAGTTTTACCCCTAGAAACAATGAGTGAATGAAAGAGGCCTTTCTGTTACCACGCATGGTAGCACTGCAGTGAAGAACACCCTATCTAGTAGCAGGTTATGTTGGCCAAATATAACTACCTAGTACCAGCTCGGCACAGCCTTGTTACTAGGGCAGCTATTTTTGCTGAGAGTGATATAGCACCTGTAGCTGCTAGATGTTGTCAAAACACTGGTGATGTCTTCATCACCACAATATCCCTTAAAATGGAGAAGTGCACAGATGCAGTACAGAAACAAAGCCCTCATTTAAACTCCTTTTTTTCCCCAGGGGAAAAAAAATGCAAAGCTACTCAATTTTTTGGTTTTCCTCACAATAAACACTAATTGTTAATATGATAAAAAGAAAGATATCTCCAGTTTAGTAGTCAGACAAGGTAGGTATTCCGAAAAAGGTCACCAAAAGATGCATGTCATTTAAGGAAATAGGGTCAAGGTTTTGGATTTGCAATGACATTGGAAGTAAAGCAAGCACAATCCAGATTAAGGTACATCGTAGTAAGAGTCCAAGTTGACCTGCTGGAAAAAGTAATTACCTTAAGTTTTCTGTTTGAAGCTGATATATGTTCTCTACCTCTGACTCATGGGTGACAGGTCATACAAACCTGGTCACCTTTTAACACCAGGAAGACTTTTTATGGATCTGCAATTCAGCTTTCTTGGAAGAAGCCCTCTGGGACCTCAGATTGCCAGTCCTTCTGCAACTGTGTGCTACAGAGTTTAAATGGGGACCTGAAGTAAACAAATACCAAACATTTGTTAGAAGTGATTAAATGTTCTCAGAACACCAGATTCTCAAAAAAAAAAATGCAGCTGTGTATAATTTTTATAGTGGTCTTCAAAAGAGAACTTACTCTACAGCCACAGAGGTGTATCATTAATGAACAGCAAATTAATCAAAACATTCTTCTGATAATGTGCTTGTCTTCAACTTACATAAGCATTACTTTCAGCAAAGAATTTGCTAATGAGTTTCCTGCCACAAGAGGACTTACTTAACAGAAAAAAAATGAGTGATGCACAGAGAGAACTATGTGAGGGTATAATGCTTCTAAATTATCAGAGCTATTCAAATGCAGTCCTCAGAGCAGCTCCAGTGTGAGCCACCTCTTCTATACGTAAAAAAAATCTGCTTTATATGCTTTTTATCTACTTTAATGCACTATTTTGGATCAGAAGAATGTTTTGAAACAAATGTCTCTGCTCGTGATTACCATGCTTTGGTTCCTGTCATGGAAGAGTTTTTGAAACATGAACTGGATTCCTTTTGCATGATACTAAAGGGAAAAATGCTCTCTAGTAGTGTAGCTAATGCATTGCAACCACAAACAAGTCTTCAGTCCGTGGGACTGGACTAGAGGTGCTCTGGAGAAAAAGGCAAAAAAACCCCCCTGTGACAGGTGCTGTGTGGATGTTGGGTTCTCAGGCTCTTTCCCTTTATAAATCTTCTCCTACTGATCCACACAATTAAATAATACAGATGGAGGTTGTATCATCAATTCTTGCTGAACCAAACTAACAAAGATGCTGTTTGGTTTTGTGTGTCACTTTACAAGTTTTCCCCTAATCCAGTCATGTTCTAGTCCATTTTTATGTATAATCAAAAGACTTGCTTGATGAAATGCAAACGATAACATTTGGCAATCCCACTGAAGTAAAAAAGGTTGCCAAGGTGTCACTGCAGACTACTTGAAATGCCATGGAGTCCATACACACAGCCTTATTTGACCCCGGCTGCCTTATTAATGCAAGTAGGAATAGCATTTTTAGTACTGATCCCCTGCTGAGTTCTCCAGACTGTAAAGCATGCACTTTATATGTATAGGCAAGCTGGTACCGGTAGATCCTAGCAGTGCTACTTTTAGAGAGGAGAAATGGAGTTGACATGAAGAAGAGACCCAAGCTAAGAGATTGGAGATGGATTTTAGTGCATAATCAGTGGACCAAGAGACAGCATTCATAAAAGACTAAAGCTCTTTGGTTACTAGAGTTCTGTAATTACTTTCTGTGTTAGCTCCTAATGTGTGGGTCAGCCCTTTTGTCTACTGAAGCTGTTAAAAATAATCCACCTGGGATCACAAGGACAGAGCCAGAGCCCATTAGAAATGAACAGTTCCGTGACAGGCAAATACCGTCACATGCGTAAACTCTAATGCACTCACCACTGCCTTGGTGGCAATATATAAACCCCTATATTAGATTTGTATATCTCTGTATATACATGAAAGTGAAACCAATGTATTTATTTCAGTGGTAGTAGTACCATGATAATTTTTTAGAAAAATCCTAAACGCCTATGCCTTCACAAGAAAAATTCTTCAGATGTTTTATAGGATGGGCTTTGGCTAATACCACTCTGTGATGTATTTATATGCCTTAGATAACAGTCTAGGTTTTCAAACTGCAGATGGAGGTGAAACAAGTGTCTCTTTTCAAGTTAATTTCACTTCCAAGCCATCTCGGTAGTGCCACTAATGAATTTCTGTCTCTATGTATATGATATTTCTGAATGCCTATCACCAGGGTACCCAAATGTCATTATAAATTTAATGAACAGCTGCTGCCCATTAAAAGTAAGTGTAACTTCTATTGCTTAAATTAAACTAGTTTAAAGTAAAATGAGCATTTAGGTTACGCAGGTGTTGCTGCTATTTATATCTGAAAGTTGAATTTCTCCTAGACCGAGGGCTAGTTTCAAATTGCATTTTTTTCTGCCACTGTTATTTTGCTAGGAAAAAAGCTCCATTAATTAGTATCTAAACTACATCTCAGCTCTGGTCATCTCTAAAATATAAGTAATCATGGCAGAGGATTGAATGATATTAGATGAGAACTTCTCTTTATATTGCCAGTTGAAGATATTATGCTGAGGTTAATTGGGCCATTCAATTGTGTTCTGCCACTTTGTCTTTCCTTAAAGGATTCAGTAAGATTGCTTGCTAAAATTCCTATTATCTCTGTAACAAATCTTAGTTTTACTACTGCTGGTCTAAGAGCAGAGAAAAAAGATTGGGGCAGTTTCATAGCAGAATTAATTAGTGTCTTTGATGCTCTTTTGAATACTTGATTACCAGAGTTCACAAGGGTGTCCAGAACCAAACTTGGTCAGGGCAAACATATCAGGACAATTGTAAACTCTCTGCCAGGTAGCTAATAGCAGCAAAAAGGGCCGGATTCAGTATGTCTAGGACTGCTCTTCACAAGCGACTGAGCGAGGCTCAGTCCCAAATCACAAAGCAGTGCCCTGTGCAGGCAGATCATCCTCCTGCCAGCTCTCTCTAATTGTAGGAAATCTATTTATCAAGGTGCAGAAGATGGAAATAATTGGAGGGAAATAGAGAAGCATATCACACATGCACAAATATTGATAGCATCTGCAAGTCAAGAGGAAATGATGTTGTAAATAAGCCATTTAGGATTCTTCCTCTTCACCGATGAGTATCTCTTATCGCTGCACTTTAGATGTCGACCCCACCCTCTCCTCAGCTTAGCTGTGCGAAGAACAGCTCTGTGAAGGTCTCTTTGCCTGTCTCGGGTCCTCAGGGAGCTTTTTCAATCCAGCTGTGAGCTGCTGCTCCGTAGTGATTCAGCTGACTGAAGAGGCTGAGAAAGCAGGACTTGATAGTAGAATCCACTGAGCGATGCTTTCCGTCCCACCTTCTCTGATCCGAAGGGTTTCCTGCAGCGTTTCCTCACAGACGGTTTGCCAGTCTGGGGAGCAGCAGTCAGGGATTGTCCCGGCCATTTAGAAAGGAATGGAGGAAAAGGGAAGGTGAAGGCAGAGCCCACACATCCCTTTGTTCTTGTGGTGACTTCCTAAATGTTGCTGGAGGACATGGTAGCCTGTGCCCGTGCCCATGCCCAGGAGGTGCCTGATGTCTGGGGCTGGGGCCGCCCCGGCTGCCCTGCTCCCTGGTTGGGGCACTGCGATGGTTGAGGGCTTCCTGGCCCTGCCCAGCCATGCCTGTGGGCAGCCCCTGAAGTCCCCAGCCCTGAGCAGACCCTGGCTTGCTGGGAACTGTGTGAAAGACCCCACTTTGACTCTGTGCCTGCAAACATTTCCAGGTGTTTTTCTATGCATAATGTTAATTATCAGAAACCTCAGAAGACTTCTGACATATCTGGCTGAGCAGATCTTCAAACAAATTTGAATAGAGAGTAAATTTTTCATTGTCTAGCGACGCTGCTTGGAGCCTACATGTGTTTTGACTGCACACCTGCTTTAGGAAACTTAGCAGAAGTGAGGTGGAAGAGCTCTTTTAGATCCTCACTGGCTGAGGCTATCCCGGGTGACAGCAGGTCCAGCACAGAGGTCCTCTGCAGTTCTCCAACGAGCAGGCACCCATTGAATTCACCATCTCATTCAGGTGGTGGAAATGTAGCCCTCCTCTTCAACAGTGCTACTGTCTCCCTTGGATTTTTTCTGCTCTGGATATCGAGCTGTTGCTGGCCTCATTAATACACTCATTTCTTCCTGCAGTTTGCCACTTTTATTTTGCGGATGAAGAGACACACTAGGTTTCTTTATTAGCCTGGTGAACTCCTTGAGTAGCAAAGGCAACACGATGCCTTTGTGATTTTTTGGTTTGCTGGGTAATTATCTTCCCATCCCTATGAACTTTAAACTTGGCATTTACTGTACTGCAAGGGAGAAATGGTGGCTCTGTGAGATGGTGCCTGGCATCTGACCGTGGTGCGACAGAGCAGGTGCAGGTCTCAGTAGGGCAGTAAAGAGTTCATGCAGCACCCTGCCTGAAATAAAAAAGGGAAAGACTCAGTGTCCAGGAGATCTTTTTCAGCCCTGTGTTATTTTTGTGTTGTTCTTTGCTGGATTTAGAGGATCACCTCTGTCTTGGTTTGAAAGAC
>VZTA01017437.1:0-16447 GCA_013398855.1 Mohoua ochrocephala
CCTTTTCCTTTGGGTGAGGAACACCTTCATCCCAAGCTTTTCCCAGTGCTCTCCCGCGAGGATGTGAACACCCAGTCCCGTTTCTTCTCAGCAACTCCCAGCACGGCTCCCCCCTCACATCAGGCACCGGGACTCTGCTGCCTTTAGGGAAGGTGAAGTCCAGGGGAGATACTGAACATTTAAAACTCTTTGCTTTCGTCTCCCAACCCTCTATAAACACCAACAATGCTGTGGAGTTACCAAAACCTTGTTACAGGATACGTTTTTCAGCATTCCCAGGAACGCAGAGCTGGAACCCCAGAGGGGGAGCAGCCACACTCCCTGACCCTGGGCTTCTTTTCTCCCGAATCCACAGCTCCAGGGGGACCAATGGGAGCTGGAGCTCTAAAGGAATCCAGGCTTGTGCCAATGATCACCAGTCCAGACCAACCCTCCATTCTCCCAGACAGCCCAAATTAACCTCCACTGCTGATGGAGACAGCCCTGGGCTGCCCTGGGTCCTCTCACAGCCTCTGTGCCACATCCATGCCGTGGGCACAGAGAGCTGCACGTCTGGATCCACAGGGACACAGCTGCACATCTGGATCCACAGGGACACAGCTGGCAACCCATGGAAGCAGCAACACAACATTTTTTGTCTTTTTTCTCCCACAGATCCCCATCTGAGCAGCAGTTAAACTGAGATTCTCACCACCAAGCCGTCTAACTTCCTTAAACAAGAAGATGTGTAGTAAACAAGGAAGAGGGAAGAAAGAAACCAGCGAAGTTTTACAGCTTAGAAAGCATAATTGAAATAAAACAACCCCTTTTGGAGAAACACGAGATACACATGCAGCCCTTTTGTGTAATCAGTTGTTTGACAGCATTCTTAAACTAAGTAAGATTGCTAAAAGCAACACTAAAATTAAAGGGCAAATATATGGGACTGAAGTAGATTTCATGACAACACCAGGGAAGAAAAGCTAAAGATGTTGGTCAGAATGACAGGGTTTTGTTTAAGAACACATGTACTGCTTTGTAGCTGGGAGAAGAAAAATTGATTTTCCAGACACTGCTATAAAACATGCCAGGAACCCAGAGCAAACCAAAGAAAACACCAGCTGCAACTGGATAATAAAGCATCCCAAATTTTCCATGTATGCCCATGTACGGCAGGAAGAAATTACCCTGCACTTAACTTTGCTCCCTCTGTCACAGGCCAAGGGACAAGAAACATTAATAGAAGGCAGAATTAAGTATCAGAACCCCTGGGCACAGAGAATGACCGTCAGGGAGGAGCTGATGAGCAGCCTGGGACCAGCATCCAGGGCCTTGCTTAGTCCTGGGCAGCAGCCACGAGCAGCAACCCCTGGGAGGCGACCAGGGGAGGTGATGGATTGTGAATAGGAGTGCAAGGAAAACTCCTTCAGGATGGAAACCCCATCTGACCACTGGGGCTGACTCGTAAGTGGTGACAGGAAGTATGCTTCAAGGCCTTAAGTCCACAAATACAAAAGAGAATGACAAGAAAACATAATTCACTGCTTTTGTTTAATAAAATTGAATAATTGGCTTATCCTTTCTTTGCTGTTTTTCATAGAGTTTAAAAGCTGCAAAGAGAATAAGGCTGAAGAGAACTGGGAAAACTGCAACTCACCTCAGTATGGCTCAAACGTTGTGGTATTTCCCACCTGGGGGTTATTTTTGTCTGGATTTTCCAGCCCTGGTATGGCCTTGATGAGGTAAAAGACCTCAGAATGAGGAACGTCCTGTGTGTTTCCATGAACCCACAGCCACCAATACTCTCAATGTAAACCTGCCAGTCACCCACAAGGTAAAGGTTTCCAACATCCCCAATTAATGCAGGAGTACAAATTCCAGTTCAGGAGTGGCTTTGTTGCACACAGTGAGCATTGGGAAGGTGTTGGGCCCTGGAAGGTGCAGACAGGCACATACTGGAATTCTCTAAGGTATCTACCAATTCCATCACATACAGAATTACATCAAGTAATTACCCTAATGGGAAGAGGAAAGCTGACTGGAGCTACTGTTGTTGCTCTGTTCTCCAAACCTGGCTTTCAGAATGGCTGATAAAGTATTCTTAATTTTGAAGCTGGCCAAAAACGTGGCTCATAATTTAACGTTGATTTGATCATCTTTGTTAAAGCAAACGCAGTAGCACACACACATTTCAGGAAAAGTTGGAAAAACCAAAGTAACGTGGAAAAGACTCGATGAAGATCTCCAGCCCTGATCAGTGATGGAGAGGAAGGCTCAGTGGGAGCTGCACAGGGTGCAGGAAGGTGCAGAAGGAATTTGCACACGGACGTGGATAACCATGGATTGGGCTCCACTCTCAAAGCGCCCCTCAGATTGTCCCTCGTGAGAACGTGCACTCACAGGCACAGACCAGGCTCCTGGACTCAGCCTAAATCGATAATTCAGCTGACATGATGACAGTATTAGCCCAATTAACAATGCACAGGTGCCTATAACAATATTCAGAACGTTTTTATCAGTACCTCTGACACGCAAACCGCTCCCATGGGTGGCACTCACACCTGATTCCCAGCGTGGAAATACCCCGCTGCCTCCAGGATCACAGAATTAAAACCTGGAGCATGTTCTCTTCCCTGGGGAACGCTTGATGCCTTTCAATATCCCAGTTTTCTATTCATTATTAATCTTTTCCAGATCATTTCTCAAGCTAATAGCTCCCCAATTACACATAGCCTTAGTAACTCCTGAGAGCAGTGAGCAGCTTGACGCAGGAAAGTCCTGGACACGTCCATTTTCCTTCCATGAAGCACTTCAGTGACACAGTCACCCGGGGTCTTGCATTTTTATACAAGGGATCTCAAGCAAAAAAAGAAAGAAAGAGGAGGAAAATGTGGCTTCTGACAAATGGTACCTGTTCAGCACAAGTAGCTGCAGCTGGGGGCTTTCCCTGGCCCTTCTCTGCGTCCTCTGGAGCAGTGCCTGGACAAGGACCACCAGAAATACACACTCTCTATTTTCATCTCAGGTGAAATGTGAATGCAGCACATCAAACCACTCCTGGCTGGGTTATTTAGCAGCAGTGTCAAATAGGAGTTGTTAAATGAAGTGTCTCCCGGAGAACACCGATGTGTGGTGACTAAAAAGAGACGAAATCATTTTTGCCACATCCTTCCAGGACAACAAATGGCCCTGTTTATTGGCCAAGTGTTCATGAGCCCCCCACAAACCACACAGCAGCTGCTCCAGGACATGAGCCTGGCCTGGTCTGGGCACACAAACGTGGGAAATCCACCACAAAGAGCCCTTTATCTCTTTATGGTTCTTCACCGGCACACTATCAGAATAAGACACAAGGTTCACATATTGGGCATCACTTTTACTCCTGGTGCAGGTGACTGTGAAATCCAGGTGCCTGTCCCGGATCCTTCCCCCTAAAGGCAATTTGCTCCTGCCATTGGGAGCCCCTTTCCCTGGGGCCCATGGTTGGGGACTTTGATCTTCCCCATGCCCAGGCAGGAGCTCCAGTTAAACACTTGTCCCTCAGCAGCTCCCTGGGGACTATTTGACCTCAGGGTGTTTAAACGTGTGCCTTGCACAGGTCTGGGGACATCAGATCCAGCAAAGCTGCTGGGTTTGTGTTTTCCCAGCAGGTTTTACGCTGGCTGCCACTCCTGGCTCCAGTTCCTCGTCCAGGCAGAAAGGAGGGATGGATCCCGAGGGATGGATCCCGAGGGTATAAAACACTCCCAAACCTGTTGCTTTGTGGCTGTCACCTGTGGGAGGTCAGGGAGATCCCAGGAGAGCAGCAAAGCCATTGCACATGGCCAGGGGTGTGTTTGGGACACCCCAAGAGGCCTGAGATGCTGATCTACCGAAGGAACAGTTCCCAGGTGGGTGTGTGGTACCTCAGCCGTGGTTTGCATGAACACAGAGGGGCAATGCAATGTAGGTTTGTTGTTCTACACCTACTGATGCTGACAGGCTATAAATAGGATAAAACAGAATTCATGGAAAGATTTCTGGAAACCTACTTAAAAATCGGAACCACGTTTGTTTTATTTTCAGTCCCCATCCCTAAATAAACAAAGACTGCACAGAATGTGCGTAATCTGCAGCGGTGCCTAAATCAGCCTTCTTCGTTTGCCTCTTTTCCTTTCAACTTCTGAAGTACATTTTTATGCAGAGAAAAAAAAAAAATGTTACTTTCATCCTCCTTAGGCCCATTTTTGTACTTTTCCGTGACAAATGATTCTTTTAATTTGGAGTCTGGGAAAGAGACTGAAAAGCTTTTTTCTAAGGGCTGAAACCTCATTGTCAAAGTAAAATGAAATCATCCAGTTCCACAAATCTGGAGTTTTTTGTAAGTATAAACCTCTGAAGCGATAGTGGTGGAGCTGTTGCTCAGAACCAGTGCAGCAGGTAGTGATGGTAACGAGCCTGCCACTGACAGAACCAAGCAGAGATAATTTAGCACACATCTCTTTTTATTCTTGCTGTTTGAAATGGCCCGGTCTCTATAGCAGCACCGCTGTGGATAAATATTGCCTTTGTTTCCTTTCCTTCTGTGGGTAAATTTACTTTTTCCTCTTTAGATAGCAGCTCTCATCCCAGGCTCTGCCTGTCACGTGGGCCAAACTCACCCCAGAGTGAACATTTCATCTCACAAGAAGTTTAGTCAGGAAAATGTTGGATTAAGAAAAATTAAAGCAAACCCGGATCTGTTGTTATTATTATTATTCACTTTAACTAGAAAGTGTTACAGACATAAGAAAAACAAAATCTATGGGCCAGTAAGAGCAGAATCAGCCCCAGATATTCTCAGCTTGGGCAGAATGAGGTCCAACGTTTGTTCCTCCAGGTGTGTTTGTCACTTACCTGCCTTGGCCCTAAGCTGGAAGGCAGCACCTTGCAGAATTTGGGCCCTTTGATATCGTACAGCACAGCTGGAGCTCCTCCTGCCCCCAGAAATGCCCTTTTCCAGAGCAGCTCTCGTGGTCATGGCCGATGGCTGGGATCAGCATGGCAATCCTGGCCCGTACCTAACCCAGGGATGGTCACGAGAGGATCCAAATCCAATGAATCTTGCTTCAGGAAAAACAGCCCTGCCCCTGGGAAGCACGCAGTGCATGGGAGAGCTGCTAAGGGCCATGGGATTGTGCTTTGCCCACTCTCTCCTGGGATGGCAGGGCCAGGGAGAGCCCTGGAGCCGCTTGGCCGAGGATTCGCTCGGCTCCGGACTCCAGGTGGTGTTTCCTGTCTCCTCCTTGCTCCATGGATCATCCCCCTGGCATCCTGCCACCTTTGTCATCACTGATCATAACTTTGGCTTGATGAAACACTTGTTCTGAGTCATGGCAGGGAGTAACTGCATCATTCCAGAGGTTTCATTTATACCTGCCAAACGTCGGGCTCACGGGAAAGGGCTCAGTGGCAGAGACAAACAAATCACCCCTGCTGGAAACTTCCCATGTGCCAGGATGTCTTCATTTTATTGTGTAAGAAATGTGAACAATGAGGAGATTCTACATTCAAGAGGAGTGCAGGTAACTCTGGGATGGATGTGATGGGTCTGTTGAAATAAGCTTTATTTACTGGAAGGGATTTTCAGGAGGTATTAGGAATTGGTTAAAAATACAATAAACTGTGCTCAGGGCAGCACAATGGGAAGCTGGGCTAGAGGAGAGCAGTAAGAAATCTGCCATAGGAGCACTCACAGGGAGTACAACAAAGCTTCCCCTGGAATATCAGCAGGAGTTGGAACTATCCAGTAAGCACGGAAAAGATTGGGAAGCTTTTCCTGCCCCGAGTAGCAAGAATTAGCAGTCACGGTAAAATGCTGCAAGATTTTAGCACCACTGGAAGATTCACCTCAAAGCCTGGGGGCAACAGAGCAGGTGGGAATGGACTATGGGATGAACAGGTGGGAATGGGCTATGGGATGAACAGGTGGGAATGGGCTATGGGATGAACAAGGAAGGAATTCTGCTTTTTACAGAGAGGGCTGGACAGGCCCCAGCCCCTCACAGGGCACCGGGGCTGCAGCTCCACATGCAGATAAAACCATTGCATCAGCTCTTAACCAATAACTGTTGCTCACAGCAGGACACAGAAGCATTTTCCAGGAATTAGAAAAGTTATCCATTTACTCAGAACGAAGTCATACTCGGAGTGCAGCAAATAATTATTCCTGCCCACAGTGCAGCATCAGGGAAGTTTTTAACAAGTCATTATGTGGTGGCTTTCAGAGAGAGCTAATTGGATGTCTCCAGGTCACTGCCTAAGTACTGCTACTTCCAGCCAGAGAGGAAAAGACCAACTGTAATTTCTGCAATTAAAACTGCAGTCGGTGTGTGCTCAGTGGCCTCCCGACAGACCCCAGCCCAGCCCAGCGAGCGTGTGCCAGCTGTGCAACTGCACCACTGCAATGGGATCTACGAGCCACATCCTGGGCAGCGTGTCAGTGTCTCCATTCAGCTCAGCCTGCCTCATCCCTGGAAGCAGAATGGCTGTGTCCATGTCTGTGTCCGTGTCCGTGTCCCTGTCATGTCCATGTCCCCGTCTCTGTCCATCTCTCTCTCCCTGCCTGTGTCCGTGTCCGTGTCCGTGTCCGTGTCCCTGTCCCTGTCCGTGTCCCACCGAGCTCCCAGCACAGACCCCACAATCCACCCAGACAAGGCACTGCCAAACCCTGCTGTGGCCCCAGGGCAGAGCACACTGGGCAGGAGGGGAAGGGGATCTCTGCCAGGCAAAGGGAAAGCCTCAGGATGTCAGAGCAGCCTCCACCGAGCCTCCCTGGAGCATTCCAGGCTCCACAGCTGCAAACACCACGGCTCCTCTTGGCCTCTGAGCACAGCTCTGCATAGAAGGTTAGAGCACAAACAGAACCCCAATGCTGCCCTACAGGTGCTTGTCTTCATATAAACACAGAAACAGGATCTACACCAGAGCCTGGAAGAGAACTGGACCCGACCAGTCCCTCAGCTCTGGGTGTTCAGAAAGCCTTGGACACCCTGGGACTTTGTTCTTGTGTTGTTCTTGGCAGGTGAGTTTAACAAAATGCCAGAGATGAGAAATAACAAACCCAAGCCTCCCTTTGCTGGAGATAATCAGCTTCAGCCTCACCTCCACCGTATTTCGAAAGCAAGCAGCTCTAGAAAGTGGCTCCTCACATGCTGCTTGTCTTGCCAGAGCTGTGTTAGCCTGTGGAATTCCTACACAGGTGCCAGTGCAGCCTGAGCTGATTCACTCCGTTTCCTCTTGGTTCTGTCTCTGGTGGTGTAGAGAGAGATGGGGCAATGCTACCGTGACTGCTCCGATTTTCTGAGGTACCAGTGACTGTAAAACCATAAACCAAGGGGAATGAGACGGAAAAACAAACGCAGCCAGAATTCGGTACAAAACACCCCTAAGCATATTCATAAAAACAACTGCCTCAATTAATTATTAAAGTAATTTTATACACTCTACACTACAAATTGCAGAACTGCCTAAGTGACTCCCAAATATCCCCAGCGAAGCACTTGTGAAAATCCCACACTGCAATTACGTTCTGTTCTGCATCTCCTGCACATGAAACACTTTCCACAAGAGGACAGTTAAGTCACTTACCGAAAGAGAGGAGATGGGATGTCTCCCCCACACACCGTGCTGGTGCTCCAGTGCCCATTTTCCAATTAAACTGGTCCGGTTTATCTGCCCGTCTGACAGAAACAGAGGAACAGCCAAGAACTCATTAATATCTTTTTATCAGTGCACTGCTAAGCTAGGATTTGATCAGCAAAGCAATCAGACCTTGTTACAGCTGTGACATGGCATTGCAGAGATGATTTAGAGACTGAAAATACGGAGATTTTTCTCATATTTGTATAAAATAAAATAGATCTTTACCTTTTGTCGTCCTAGAGTGCCTGCAGATGCAGGGGAGCAGGGTGACCGTAGAGTGTATTTGTTCCTGCAGAGGAACCATCCATTTGTGAGTTATTTCAAAGGATTTGTCAAGACAGTGCTGGTTTCTCTATTTTATGGGAGAAACAACAAATGCTGACATTGTTCTTCAATTCCCAACAGCCACGAGATCCAACAGAGAGCTCAGTTGTTCAGTGCACCCCCCCCAGCTCCCCTCCTTTGCCAGATTAAACACAGAAGTGGCAAAAAGCACAGATTTATTGGGCTCATGCTGGAAAATTACTCTTCTTTATTTGTTTTGTGGCAGCCTCCAGGAGCCACAGCAGCGGAGCCCATCCTCGCTGCATGAGGACAAATAGAATTCACAGTGCTAATTAAACCACAATTTGCTCAAAACCTGAGCCAAAAAAGATGCCAAGTGAGAAGGAACTGTGATCATCTGTGAACTTCCCTTCTGTCCACACTGTGCCAACAGAGCAGCAAAAGCTCTGGATGCCTCCAGACTGACGGAGCAAGAGGTACAAAAGAGCCTCAGAGTCTGTCTGAGCCCTTGCCCAGGATGGAACTGGGACCCCACTCCAGTTCTCGCTGACTCCAAGGCAGCTCTGACAGGAATTTCAATGGGCAGAACAAGCAAGGAGTTGCCATGCCCGAATTCCAAAGGTTTGCAGCTGCAGCCTGCTGCTAGGAGGGCTCAATCAAACAGGAACTGCCAAAAAATACTCTTTATTTTTAGATAAATCCACGAGCTTCAGAAGTTCAGTAAATGTGAATGACGAACCCACAGCAAACTGCCAGTGAAGAACCTGATCTTATTCTTATGGTTTCTACAAGAATTATTCTCAGAGCAATATTTCATAAACTTAATAAGAAGGAAAAGAATCTTATTAAGCAGAAAGCTGGTCTGCATTTTGTGGTAATTTTGCTGTAAGCAAGTCATGCAGCTGAGCAGTAATTAGGTATAATAACTGCATTATGCAAGTCTTGCTTCTTGTATTTGGGGTTTCATTTCTGAATTATAAGAATCACACATTGGTTTAACTTTGAATTTATTTATATTGATTTTATCACACACTAGGAAAGCTAAACTTCTCCAAGAGCTATCTTACCTGGCCTCTCCTGCCTTTTCTTTTGTTAACTGTTTATAGTTTCAGCAGTCATTGAATCATAATGAGATGAAATTAATAGTCTGGATTTAGCAAAAGAGATGTGCAGGTTCACCATACAGCCATGTGGAAGATTTATTTATTATTTTAGAAAGGAAACAGCGTTATGGGGCTGTTATATACTTTCCAAAGAAATAGCGTAACCCACAGGGAAGTTTTAGACGCAGGATCAAAAGCATTTCTTTCAGAGCTACATACAGCTAAAAGTTAATGAGTTCCTTTATTATTTTCACTCCCAGGTTTATCTGAGATGAACACATTACAGGTTCATGTATGTGGGAGTTTCACAGGGCCACACCTCTTCCACAAAGAAAGAATGGAAGATATCAACAGGAAACTCCATCAAAGTCCCCTCAGCAAAGCCGAGGGGCACTGGCACCCAAGGGTCCCCCGAGAGCCCGCGGGGCCTGGCAGGGTCCGAGTGGGCTGAGCTCCCCTCTGCCTCCCACTGCAGCTCATTCTGGCCATGGGATGCAGAACCACTTTGGGAGGCTCCTCAGGGAAATGGCTTTGCTCCCAGAGAACAAAACTTTCAGTCTGGACCAGTTAAAGGGAAATTCTCGTTAGAGATCATGGAATCACAGAACAGCCTGGGTGGGAAGGGCCTCAAACCTCATCCCATTCCACCTCCCTGGCAGGGACACCTCCCACTGTCCCAGGCTGCTCCAAGCATCCAACCTGGCCTTGAGCACCTCCAGGGATCCAGGGGCAGCCCCAGCTGCTCTGGGCACCCTGTGCCAGGGCCTGCCCACCGTCCCAGGGAACAATTCCTTCCCAATATCCAATCTAAGCCAGAGCAAAGCCATCCCCCCTTCCCGTCACTCTCCACTCCTGTACAAAGATGTGGGATTGCAGTGGGCCCCGGGAGGCAGAGCAGGGCTGGATGGTCCAGATCCCCATCCCTGCACTCAGACGGCGCTCCCCGCTCCAAAGCCCCGATCCAGCACGGCACCGAGGGAGCTGCAGGCGCAGTCCCATGGGAACAGCAGCACAGAGCCAGCAGCAGCAATGCCCCGTGCCCACCTGCCTGCCACCAGCCCCGGGGAGGCTGGGAGCTCACACCCATCACAGAGATGGGAAATCCCTGTGCCAGCGGCCCCAGAGACATTCCCTGGGATCTGGGACTGTAATTACAGCAACGGCTCTGCTCCACACTGAATTATCCACACCTCCCACCGAGCCTGAGAGCTCTCCCAGGGCCCATTTCACCAGCAATTCTCCAGATGATTCCCTTTCCAAAGGGAACCTTTCCAGCAGTGAACATGTGCAGTTTTTGCTATTGAAAATGTTCTGCTTGCAGACACAACAAACCGGAGAGGGAAAATCAGCCCAGGCTGAGCAGGAATTTCACCGGTGCCCAGAGGAACTCAGATCTCTCTGCCCCATCTACCAACGTCCCATCCACTGCCTTATTTGCAGAAATACTGAGCTTTAGATTGTTTCAATTCTATTGAATCTCCCCAGCTTTTAGTAACAGCAGTTACAGGAGTCATGCACGATGGCTTTTGCCTAATACATTTTTTCCTTTATATTGTCAAAATCATTTTAAAAGCTGCAACACAAAATATATTTTCATATGAATCAAAAGTATTATGACTAAGATAATTATTTCCTATCCACTGAATGTATCATCAGTATTAAAAATTGACTGAGCTAGAAAAAGAGATTTAATGGAAGTTGATCTCTTCTTACCTATATTTTTGAACAGAAATAAATGACTGAAAATTGTGTGCCTGGTGACATTTGACAGTTTGAGTGATCTATCATCAGGGAACCAGTACATTTAGTTTGGAATTTAGGAGCCTCTTGCCCTTGAAGTGTCTCACAGCACAGGTTCTGCTCAGGTTCTAACCGGAGGCAGATGCAGCAATGAAGTATTTAGGAGCATTATCCATTCTCACTCATAAAGCTGACCAATGCTGCTGCTTAAGCACATGCTTGGGAAGGCATTTCTCAGATCCTTGCAAGGCTCTTTCAGTTCAGTAATCTGAAAAAAAACGCAGTAATATGTTTTTGGAAGCCCGCCAGAGCCATGATAAATAATCCCCTGTTCCTGGTAGTTTCAATACAGCAGTTCCCTGAAAGTCATTTCAGCCCGAGAACCTCCCTCTCCTGTAAACACTTTCCACTGCTCTTGTTGGTACACAATATGAATTAGTTATTTAAACACACTTGAAGTTCTGCGTTTTACCAATCATGTTGGAATACAAATATCTTTAAAGCTGGTTCCTGGTTATGTGCCACAGTTACGACTGCATTTGTCAGCTGCAAAGGAATCCAAAGCGACAAGAGTCACCTGCAGGCAGAAATTCTCCTGGTTATCCTTCGCTGGGGAGTTGATCACACGTTCAGGTTAGGCAGGAGTTATGCTAAGCACACAAAATACACACATGCAGAGGTTCCTTCTCACTCATGCAACCCCAGGGCTTTCCAAGGCTGGCTGCAGCCTGAGTTGGAGCAGAGGCTGCACAGCCAAGCTCTTGAGACATCACTGAGGAGGAAAAGCTGCACAGCTCGAACCAAGCCCCCGTGAGGCTGTTTGAGCACATCCACACCTCTCCACTTTTTCAAATTAAAGAGTTTTCTGCCCAGTTGTACACCTGACTTCTTTCTGTTTTCCAGCTCATTTCCTGTTCATTCCCCAGTTTCTTTGCAGAGTAAGAGTTTCTGTTGATTCTGGTGCCACATCCACCAGCCTCTCCTGCTCAGACACTTTCCAGCAGCCCCCAGGTGCCAGCACACACCATCCAGCCAGGGGAGGATCCAGAACACTTCTCCGTGGCTCTGCAGAGGGAATATGGGGGAGGTTGGCAGCACGAGGCACTGGAGTAAAATCTCAAGGGTTTGTAAATTAATTTTAGTCACATCGGGCACCTTGCAAACGCAAACACAACATCCCCAGAGCTGCAGATGGAGGAGGGATGTGTTACTCCTCGCTCCTCCAATGCCACTAACACGACACAGACGTGCAGGAGCTCATCAGGAGCTCTCCTGGATGATTTGCAGCAAGGACAAACAGAAGCAGAACGGGAGAAGAGCCTGGTGCTGCCTCTGCACAAACACAAAACTCCCAGAACACTGCACAAGGAATAAAGCTAAAGGAAAGCTTTTACCCAAAGACAAATGCCCGAGGAGTTGTTTAATGATTGAAGGTGAGAGTAAGATATCTAAATTTAATCCCCTCTCTGCTGCAGACCTGTGATCTAATCCAGGGGATTGCAGGTGGGATCCTGCTGACCAGAGGTGAGCATCAGTGCCAGGATTCTGTAAAATACCCTTCACAGTGAGTTGGGCCCTGACTCGCCCACTGAGACAGTTTATTCGTGGTGGGCAACCACATTTGCTCAAATGCACCTCAGCAGGTAATAAAAGGACCATAAGGGGATTAAATTCATGTTTACCTCAAGCAGGGCAGGTGAGGAAATCTTCAGCACTCCTTGGAAAAAGGCACCGAACCCAAACACACCAGCACCTGTCCCAGGTGCTCGAGGGGAGCTGCACTGAGAGCTTTGAGACACACTTGGAACAGCAGTTCTGAGGCTTTTGGCCAACTCCTTGTGGCTGGCAGAGCCCTCCCTTCCCTGGGCACTGCAGGAGAGAGGAGCAGTGCTGCAGTGCCAGGGCACAGCGGCGTGGCTGGCAGGGACAGGCCCCACAGCAGGGCTCGCAGAGCTCGCCTGGAGCAGGTTGTCCCGGCTGAATCCAGTGGAAGGAGGGAATGCAAGATGAGAGGAGCACGGGAGGAAATGTGGCTGGCTGAGTCCAGTCCCCTGCTACTGCAACCCCGTACCTTCGGATCTAAGCAGCTCTGAATTCCAGCAAATGATAAACTGCTGGTTTAACTGGGTTATTTGTAATAAAACTCAGGGACAGGTTTGGAAGCTTTATCCATGGGAAAGTGCACTCCAGAGGCACTGCACTAAGAGTAATGGAGCTGTTCATGAGAAAAGACAAGAGAAGCAAGCAAAAAAGTGCCTGCATAGGCCATAAATCAGCAAAAAATATGCATCACCATGCAGTGACAGGAGAATTGTGTCCACTTGCAGGAAATCTGCTCGCCCTGAGGAGCCAGAGCTGCCCTCAGTGCAGTCTCCTTGATCTCAGAGGGAGCTGAGGCTGGCAGCAACACTGCAAATAGCAATTACCACCCATCCCAAATCGCCCAGGCTGGCACAGCCCTCAGGAGGTCTCTAGTCCAGCCTCCTGCACACGGCAGGGTGAGCTGGGAGAGCAGACTTGGCTGCTCAGGGCTCAACCCAATGGGCTTTTGAAAGCCTTCTCTCTCTCTGATAAGCTTTTTGTTGACACTGGAAGGCATCAGGAGTCCCCGAAGGCAGCTCTGCTCCAGGCTGCACGAGTCCAGCCCCCAGTGTCTCAGCAGAACTGGTACTCCATGCTCTGACCATCCTGGTGGCCCTCTGCTGAACACACTCCAGCCTGGGGATGTTTCTCCTGCCCCGAGTGCCCCAAAAGGAATGCAGTGCTCTAGAAGAAAGGATTTTCTCCTCCTGATTTGTTTGGGAGGTGAGAGGTGAAAGGTGCTGTGAAGCTGAAATACCTCGTTTTGCTGCCAGCACTGCTCCTGACTGCAGAATGATGCTGGAATTATCTTAAAAAGCCAGGGAAACTGATAGAACAGGATTTCAATGTCAACAATCAAAGGAACTGAAGGAAAAGCAGCCACAGGCTGTAAAAGTAATGAAAGTGGGATTAAAATTTTTCTCTGCAGCACTGCCAGTTCCTCAAGGAGTACAAAGTAGTTGATTGACTCTGGGAGTCCTCGGCCAGTCCTCCGTGCACAGCTGATCACTGCAGAAAAACTGCCGAGGCATTCCTGGTCACCCTCAGGGGCAGGACCACCTCTGGTTCCCACAGGAACTCTGTGCTCATGAAGGATGTAGGAGAGACAGGCCTGAAGAGGGAAGACCTCCATTTGCCAGAGCAGATTTAATACTGCCCAGTCAGTGATCTCACACCGACTCCTCACTCTGATGTCCACGAAGTCCTTGACCTCACCTGAACCTGCCAGGCCAGGGTCCAAGTGAGGGGACGAGTCCTACAGCGGGTACCAAGCAAGTTGCAGGACATTCACATCAATACTGACCATGAGTAATAACCATTTTCAGTCATTGTTGCTCAAAACTGGACTGGAAAACTGCTTACTTGCAATGGAGAGCTCCACTCCTGTCTGTCTCCAGATGGAAATGGGATCCTGATCCAAACAGCACAGTCAGAGATGATTTATTAAATAGTAGAAAAACTCTGCATTAATCATATGGGGTGGTAATGAGTTGTCCTTTCGTGCCTCCTCCTTAAAGGATCACTGTAACTCGATGGGCAACCAGAACTCACAGAAATACGGGCTGGCAGGAGAAGGTTGCTGGAAGTCTCCCCCGCCCCAGGCACAAATGCTACAGCCAGTCCTGAGAGCTCTTTATCCAATCTTTTCTTTAAATCTCCACTGAACAGATTTACAACCTCCTGAGATTCCAGCTACTCGCAGGGTAATGGTTTTGTCTGGTTTGTTTGGTTTTTTCCCTGATATCTAAAGTAATCTCCCTAATTGCACTTCAGCAAATTGCTTTTTGTCCCATCATTTGTGGTCACAGGACAAGTGTTTACTGTCATTTTTACAAATGTGTTTATACATTTGAAGACAGTTGCTGAGCCCTTACATTGTGTTTTCTTTTCCAGCTCAAATAATGAATTCCACCCTTCCACACAGCTTACATTTCTAAGCCTCTTACAGTCGTGGTTGCTGCTCTCCCTGGTTTGCCTGCATCTTTCTGTAAGGGTGAGTGCAATGCTCGAGACTGGACAGAGGGCTCCAGCCGAGCCTGGCTAGCGCTAAATGGAACAGAAATAACGCCCTCTGATGTCTCACGGCTGATCCTCCCGCTCTGAGCGCTGGGAGCAGCACGGCTGCTCTGCAGCACTGCCCAGGCTACGAGCACTACAGTCCCGAGGGTCTCCTCTGCGGTGTCTGTGCCTCGCAGTGCTCATCTGACATGCGATGTTCCTCCTTTGTGACACACGACATCCTTTTTTCTCCTACAGTTTCGATGTGTTGAGCTCAGACCGGCTCTGCGGTATCTCAGGGTCACTTGAAATCTCAGCCGTGCACTCCGTGCTGGAATCACTGCAAACGTTATAAAAATGCCCTCCCTTCTGTCACCCAAGTTATTACTGCAAACACTGACCAAAACTGTTCCCAGATTACCCCCTGGGAGACCCTACTTAATATGTCCTTCCTCTTTGACACCAAAGACCTTTAAAAGACAGGCTTTCATGAGCAAGGTTATTACAGACTATTGTACAAAAGCCAAAACTCTCGTACCTGTCACTGTGGTCAATAAAACCAATCACCTCCCTGCTACGGACAAAGGCTGAGAGCCTGCTAAGAAACCTTTCCAAAGTCAAATAAAAACCCTATGCAATATCAGGGAAAAGCAGCCCAAGCTGACAGCCCCAGTCGCTGACAGCCCTCTACACAACTGCTGTTCAACAGCTCCGGCTGAGGAATATCAGCACGACTATTTCTGTGTGCCCACACAATCCTGAACCACAGTCCGATTTAGTTTAGGGGAAAAAAGAGGTGTTTTGCTAAAATTACCATAGTATAGATTTTTTCATTTGTATTACCATAGCAACAAAGGACTTTGCTTGAAATGAGACCCCGCAGCGCCCCGGATGAAGTGCGCAATGCCCAATGCCCTTGTCCCTTGGAGGTGACTGTCCCCATCCCGCACGGAGGTGCGGGACATCACCTGCAGGAAATTCCCTCCAAGAGCGGTGCCTCGGCAGGGAAGGGCAATCAGAGTCCAGGAGTATCGTGATCTCTGCACCCACGGGGGGCAACAGCACACGGGATGGGAGCGTTCACTCGGGAGCCTGTAACAGAGCTTGAGCTGCTGGTGACTCCCTACCCCTGGCACCGAGATTTAATTCACCGCTTTAAAACGGAGATTTCATCCACACAGAGTAACTTCCACCCAGATGTCAAACAAATTTCATTAAAAAGTAGAGCTAGACAATGTTCTCCCAATCTGTGCCAATAAACCCATGTGCTAATTGCTGCCGTACGCTGCAGGGGTGCCCCGGGAACAAAGCACGGGCTCAGCTCTCCCGGAGCCTCCGCGTAGATCGGGAACAGAGCCGGGATGGGATTTATGCTTTAATGGACACTCGCAATCCCTCTTCTCCAACCAAAGAGCCCAGATTCGCACGGAAGGGGCACAGCAGCGGGAGTTTTCCCGAGGATGGCGGCAGCCCGGGATGCCACCTGTGCGCAGCCCGTGCTCCCGGCGCGGGGCAGGGCTGGCGGGCGGCCCCCCCGGCCCCAGCTCCGCTCCTCCTCGGCTCCGGGAGCTCCTCCTCCTGCTCCTCGTCCCGGCGCG
>VZTA01017437.1:16948-34814 GCA_013398855.1 Mohoua ochrocephala
CCCGGCCCCGCCGCGGAGGAGGCTGACGGCGCTCGAGGCTCATCCATCGGGCTCGGTTCGTGCTGCTCGGGCTTCCCCTGGCCGGCTCTGCCGCTCCCCGCGTCCTGTGGCTGCACAGCGCAGGATGGAGGCTCGTGTTTCCAATTTCTTCCGCCTTGCCTAATCTGAAGGTCCTTTATAGCTTTCATTTTTAAATAATTAAGGGATGTCTTTTATATTGGTGTTTTTACTGACTTCTGCTCGTTGGTGACTGACAGACACATCAAGTGAACTGCTCTTGATAGGCAATGTCTTTCTGGTAGTTTTTTTTCATTGGAAAAGACTTGGGGAGGGGGTGAGGACAGGAAAAGCATGGAAGAACTCTTCCATGACTACATGTCTTCATTTCGGTAGCAAAATATTTATCTATAGAAATAAATGTCAAATCCTTTACTTTTTAAAATTATGTTTAAGAGATTGCTATGAATGTGACTTGCTAAAATTTGTTGACATAAATATGTTTCACAGCAGGAGAGTAACTGCAGTTATTAATCCTAATGTATTTCAGAACATTCTCCTGGGGATATAAGTTATCTGCAAAGTTATTTCACTTCTGATTGTTATCCGTAGAATAAGGCTCAGCTTTATAAAACCAAACAGTGAGTAACATATTTGACATAATTCTGTTTGTAGGTTGTCATGAGATGCCACAACTGTCCAGCTCAAGGAGAGTGAGATAGAGCATATGTTTTCAGCTTATCTGCTTTTCAGGAGAGTTTTATTTCATGTTATACATTGACCTTTCTGAGTTTTACTCTGATTTGGCTGGCAGTGCACTTTTGCAAGCAGAGTTGAAGTTTGAGACCTGTTCTTAGGCTGTAGAGAGCTGCAGGAGTACGGCTTGAAGTGTGTCAGGAGGTACCTGGCAGTGAGGCACAGCACGGAAATCCTGTGCCAGGAGGGAGCTGAATGTGGCACTGCTCGGAAATGCTGCCTGCTTAACTGAGGAAAGACTAAAGGAGGAAGGATCACTCAATTGTTCCTTGTGGAATTCTTTCCAAAAAATCACTGTATTCATATTCAATCTGCACTGAAATCTGAAACTTTTTTTTATGTTTTTTTTTAAACTTAATTTACAAATGGTGAAAAGCAACAGAGATGAGTTGCAGGCGCTGGAATTGATAAGAGAGTCTAGGGGGGAGTTCTGCATCTTCTTCGCAGGCTTGTTATCATCCAGGCACAACTTTGAATTGTCTGCACCACGGAGCAGGAGCAGGACTCCTTGCAGGCAGTCTGATTACATCAGAGATGCACTGCAGAATTCAAAATACTGCAGAGGACACTGAGGGGGGGAAATGACACTTGCAGTGGAATTTTAACATGTTTTTCATGAGTTCTATTTCCTTCCCTCAGAAGGGCATCTTTAATAATTCTTTTCCCATTGCCTTGGAGTCTGGCATCCTTCCTGCATTTTGGCTGAAAGTAAGGGCAGTACGGATTTCTAATTTGATTTCTTCACCAGACATAATAGATATCATCTTGTGCAGGACAGATTTTTGTTCTCTCTTACTTCCCATGCACAATCCACCCCTTAGAGTCACCCTTGCCGTAGGCCGGTTATTCTGTGTCACTGCAGGTTCTAAAAGCCAGAGCAATTCCCAGGGTGGGTAATGTAGGAAGAGACAGTTCCTGCCCCAGTAAGTTTACAAACATGAGAGCAGCGATGCTCAGAGCGAAGTGATTTGCCCAAGAGGACAACACATTGTCAGCAGGGGAGCCAGGAAGCTGAACTGGGCTTCAGTGAGTCCCAAACATTCCAAGGGCAGAATGCTGCTCAGACCTCAGACCAGGAGGGCTTTTACCATTGGCCTGACTTTGCCAGAGGAGAGCAGAGGATTTTCCTGTTGGAGCAGATTGCTGAAGTTCATCTTGTTTAATTGCTGGGAAGATTGGGGCTGTAGGCTAATGTGTTTGTCTGACCTTATATTCCAGTGTGATGTCTTTACTCCTGAAGGCATTTCCTATCAGCTGTCCCCAGTGTCATCAGGCTGCAACGGAGGAATAAAGCAGTTTGCTTGGGCTTTAAGCTCAATTGCAAAAAGTCCTTCCATTAATTAGATCTCTCTCATCCTAAAGCAATGCTGACCATCATTCTGTCGAGGCACCCTCAGAAGGAAAACAAGAAACATGCAGAGAAATGCACTGGTTTATTTTTCTCCTTTCTCCGTTCCTTCAAGTCAGGCCACGTTTATTATTGTCCTTCATCTCCTCCTACTCTTCTCCTGTAGATATGATGCTGCGTGTATCTGAGGCAAAGAACATGAAAATAACCCATGTGGAGCATCAGATCCTACGTGGGATTTGTAGGCTTGCCAGCTCTGGTTATGGCAAACCAAGGAGCAACCTTTTCTTAGTGCAGCCACTCAGCGTGTCACACATGGGATTCATTTGTCCAATTTATTGTCTCACACAGGTCGAGGAGCTGGCAGCGAGGAAAGAAATTCCTTTTTCTTTGCTCTGCTCTTTCACAGTTGCTGCCTCGGGGTTAAAGCGTGTGTCTGACACACGCAGAACATTTACATTTCCCTCTCTCCATTTCTTCCCATTGTGTCAACAGTGGATGTGCTGGGAGATCAAACCAGTGACAGAGATGAGCTGCCTCCTCATTTTTCCTGGCTGAGATTCAGAGGATAAGTTGTTGCTAACCAACATCATCTGGTATTACAGAAGGGAAAGTGGTTAACAGCTCCCACTTATCCATATCTTATATCAGTCATAATCTTCATTCTCTTTGGACCAGCCCTGCCTTAGACATGGCTGAGGCAGAGGGGAAAAGGCCTTTTAAAATAGAACAGCAGTTGGTCTGAGAGATGAAGCCCTACATAAACAGGCAGCCCTATTCTCCATATCAAACCCATGGCTTGCATTCCAGCAGCTCTTCTTCTGCTGATCCATGGCAGGGGGTGGGACAAGGCGAGCTCTAAGGTCCCTTCCAACCCAACCCATTCTGTGATTCTGTACAAGTGAGAAGGCAGGAAATAACACTCCATCCAAAGCTGACCTGGGGCCACCTGTTTGTAAGTGTGCACAGAGCTGCTCTGTTCAGCCCAATCCCTCTGGGAAGTTTAGGAGCAGAACTGAGAAAGTTTTTTATTGAAGCGCTGTAAGTGCCCTTGCAGCAAGGAGAGCTCTTAAACCGATGTGCAGCTGTGGTTCGAGTCCTTTGCTGTTGTGTACTCACGGGTTTTTCTTCTCCAATAGGTATGTACCACTCCTGGTGTGCTTTATAAACCCCAGCTTCTGAAAAGGAGGGTTCTGTGGCTCAGCAAGTGGCCCTAGCAGGGGGTGTATCCCTGGGGTGCACATCCAAGGGGAGGTAAGTGCAGCCAGGAGGAGAACAAAACTCTGCTGCTACTGCAGCCAATCAACTGGAATATTTATTCCTTTCCTGTGAACCCGAGGCTAGAAAGCCAAAATACCGGTGCATATTTAATGTCTGTATTGTACAGTCTCTTTAATGATAAATACTCTTATCAGGTGAAATCAGTGACTGTGCACTAAGCTGAGGCTGAGTGTGCAGATGGAAGGTCTCAGAGCAGCACTGCACAACCTCCTGTGGAGGAGCAGATTTCAGGCTGACTCTTAAAGTGCAGTGAATTAGGGAGGCCAGAAGTTTGAACATTTCCAGCTCCTGTGTTTGATACCCAGTTGAACTCTGTTCTCTTCATTCCACGGACTTTACGCCAGCGTTGCATGAGCAGAATATGAACAGCATTCTCCAAGTTGTCATTAGAAATTTTTGGGTTCTTACAATCAGAGATAAAGGCACCTTGGCTCAGCCTACTGCAAGGACAAAGCTCTTTTACTGCCCAGAGGGTGTCAGTTATAACTGAAACTGCATTCCAAGGTTTGCATGGAAATCCTGCATTTCTTTGCAACCTTTTGTAAATGAGGCCATAAAAAGGGAGTTGCCATGTCATTAATTGTGTATAAACTCTATACAAATGTTTATGTGATCACCCATACAAGTGAGCTTTTTTCCACCAAATTGTTTCCAGATGGCCTTTCAGAAATTAGTCGTGTACTAACTGGTTTTTAGAAGTGTGTATTTACTGAATTACAACATAATCGACTTCTGATGCTTTCTATATACTTCATGGGTACTAAAATACTCCAGATTTTTATGTGTAATACTTAAAAAAAATGATACTATTTCCTTTCCTACAAAACACATTTGAATTCTGTGTCCTAATGTGATACTGTCATCATTTTTATACCTCCATTCTGAACCAAAAACATCCTGCCACATGGAGGAATTATTCCTGGTTTCCCTCTCCATCTACTGGGAACTGAGACCTCTGTATCTGAGCCAGGAGGAGCCTCCCAGTGTGATAAATATGCTGAGCAGAGCTCCTGAACTGGGCACAGCCCTTGATATGGGGTCAGTGCTGGACAAACCCAGCCTGCCCTTCTGACCACACTCAGCCACTGCTGTTTGCTTTCCAATTGCTCTTTCCAAGTGCTTTTGAGCTGCAACCACTCCATTTGTTCAAAACCTGCAAACAGCCTGTCACTGCCTCACCCCCTGTGTCTGTTTTCTGTTCCAGAAGACACTTGCAGAAGCAGTGAAGGGATGCAAAGTTGTCTTCCAAGATGACTCTTATGCCTGGAGAAAATTCCGACTATGACTATAGTGCCCTGAGCTGTACTTCAGATCCTTCCTTCAACCACCCGTTCTTTCCAGAATCTGAAACCCTCAAGGGAGTGTTTTACCAAAGAGCCAGGCTAATCCACCCTCAGGAGGATCTCCTCAAAGGCTTCCACCCCGACGACCGGAAGCGTCACATAATTATCAACGTGGGGGGCATCAAGTACTTGCTCCCCTGGACCACGCTCGACGAGTTCCCCTTGACACGTCTGGGACAACTCAAGTTCTGTACTAATTTTGACGACATTCTGAACATCTGTGACGATTATGATGTGACGTGCAACGAATTCTTCTTCGACCGCAACCCAGGGGCGTTCAGGACAATCCTGACCTTCCTGCGGGTTGGAAAACTCCGGCTCTTGCGGGAGATGTGCGCGCTGTCTTTCCAAGAGGAGCTGCTCTACTGGGGCATTGGGGAAGACAACTTGGACTGGTGTTGTAAAAGGAGATACCTGCAAAAAATGGAGGAGCTCACAGAGATAAATGAACGGGAGGATGACCTCCTAGAAAATGAAACAACAGGTGAAACAGTAGAGGAGACAAAAATTGGTTTGTGCATGAAAAAGTTGCAAGACATGGTGGAAAGGCCCCAGTCTGGCCTTCCTGGAAAGGTGTTTGCGTGTTTGTCTGTTTTGTTTGTAACTATTACAGCAGTGAACTTATCCATCAGCACCATGCCTGACCTGAGGGAGGAGGAGGAAAAGGTAAGTTAGCTTTTAGGATGGCAAGTGGTATGTGCTGGGAAGAGCAGAGCAAGTACAAGGTCTGAGGTTATTGATTTCAATGGGGATTTTGCAGCTGTTTTTAGAGGGGGGAAAATATCACGAAGAATATTTGAAATGTTACACGACTGTTCAATTACTTGTAAGAGAAGTAATGACATCCAGTTTTATGTCCAAAGAAAGTTCTGTTAGCGTGCCCTCTCCTGTATATCACCTTGTTAGACTTTGTATTTGCTATTTAGCAAGCCTGAAATTCCCGAGCAATATCTTCTGTGGAATAAGCAGTGCCTTTCTAAGTTTTGCATTTAGCATGTTCCAAACTGCCAACGTGTTTCCCCATAGCAACAGCTTCAATTCCTTTAATATTTTGGGTTCAAAAAAACCAACACAGAAGCCTCTCCTCCTGTCACCGCACCAACTAAAATAGTTATTATCCAGTGCCGATTACAAACTCCTCCTCTTTCCTGCAGGGTGAGTGTTCCCAGATGTGCTACAATATTTTCATTGTGGAGTCTGTGTGTGTGGCATGGTTCTCCCTGGAGTTCCTGCTCAGATTCATCCAGGCCAAGAGCAAGTTTGCGTTCTTGCGGAGGCCCTTGACGCTGATAGACATAATCGCCATCCTGCCCTACTACATCACCCTGCTGGTGGACACCGGCTCCGAGGGCTCCAAGAAGCCGAGCTCGGGGAACATCTACCTGGACAAGGTGGGGCTGGTGCTGCGGATCCTGCGGGCGCTGCGCATCCTGTACGTGATGAGGCTGGCGCGGCACTCGCTGGGGCTGCAGACGCTGGGGCTCACCGTGCGCCGCTGCACCCGCGAGTTCGGGCTGCTGCTGCTCTTCCTGTGCGTGGCCATCGCGCTCTTCGCGCCCCTGCTCTACGTCATCGAGAACGAGATGGCCGACTCGCAGGAGTTCACCAGCATCCCCGCCTGCTACTGGTGGGCCGTCATCACCATGACCACCGTGGGCTACGGGGACATGGTGCCCAGGAGCATCCCCGGGCAGGTGGTGGCCCTGAGCAGCATCCTGAGCGGCATCCTCCTCATGGCATTCCCGGTCACCTCCATCTTCCACACGTTCTCACGCTCCTACCTGGAGCTGAAGCAAGAACAGGAAAGGATCATGTACAGGAGAGCGCAGTTCTTACTGAAAGCCAAGTCTCAGATGAGCAATGAGTCACAAGGCAGCGAGGTTTTGTTCACCACTCTCTCTTCCGAGACTAGGGACAATGAATGAAATTTACGTTACTGTTTCTCCTGCTGTCATTGTATCAGATTCCATCTTTTAATTTGCTCTGGAAGCATCTCACAAAGGTAATCCTCCTACTAAAACAAAGAAAAGGAGCTGTAACCAGGACCTGATGGGGTTTAAGAAGTCTGTTGTTATGCTGTTCCTCCCTCCCCCCCATATAATGTATAGGGCAGAACTTCCACTGAGATCGTGCAATGGGATTTAAGGAATTGAAACTTCTCTGGCAAAAACAAAAAAAAAAAGAGCGACATACAATTATGCACTTGACAGGCTGTTTTGCCATTTGTAGTACACATTTTTCCATCCGAATCACGATGTACATAATCATTAAACAGGCTGCCATTTTTCTTGTTCTTCTTGTATATAATGTAAATACAACAGAATTAATGGCTAAATTCTCTCCCAGTAACACGCCTTAGAGCGTAATGGAAATAGCCACAGATGTTTGTCCCATTGTGCTTTTAAAAAACGTCAAGTAAGATTCGTCACTCAGCACAGAACCATCTCTTTCTTTGCAAGTCAGCCCTAACCACAGCAGAACAGAAGAATCGAGCTGTTTATAGCATAACCTTGCTAAGGATGTAAATACTCAGAGCTCACCAGCTTCAAAATTTAATTGACGTTACAGCATTGATCCGATGCCATCGAATGCAACATTCCAGGGAACAAAGCCTTGGAGTTTTGTAGCACTTAATATTATTATCAAGAGGTGACTAGCTGCAAATCCAATGAAATATGCATGAGGAGATGCCAGCCTTCCCCACCATCTGTTCCCAGCTTCACTTTCCCTCAGCTCTGAAAGGGAACTGGGAGGGGGCAGTTTCCAGGGACCCCCCAGCACTTCTGGGCAAACTGGGGCCACCTCTTCCCATGGAGCTCTTGGTTCTGTGACAGGAGCAGGAAATCTGTGCCCGTGGGAAGTTGCCAGTGAGGAAAAAAGAAAAAACTATTTGAGTCATGGAGGGGGGGGGCACTGACAGCTTTGTGCTTCCCTGTCCTCCATCAGGAGGGACTCGAGACAGGATTGACTTTACCTTTGCCATCCTAACACACGTGGTGACAATGGGGGAAGATTTTAAATAGGACAGGAAAAAGCAACGAACACCCTAAAGCACAACCACGTATTCCTCATCTCGGCCCGGGCTCTCTGCTGGAGGCAGGGGGAGCACAGGGTCAGTGGGACACTCGGCTTTGGCACTGGTTTCTCTGCAGGATAATGACAGACCCCGTTCATTTCAGAGGGAATGACCCTGACCTGCCTAACAGCTCAGGAGAAAAGAACCTAAAAAATAATTAAATCCACTTGTTTGATTTCATGTGTGCTTAGAGGTAAAGAAAAGCTCATTTAAAGAATTTCACCTATTTTCCGCTCTTTTTTGGTAAAATTACTTGCCAGCAGTTAAGAGCTTGGGGAATTTAGAAGTCCCCATCACATTGACCAATGCTTCTTTATCTTCATTTTCAGAAATTCTATTTCTTATTGGCATTTCTGGAGCAGGTTGCAAGAAATGTCAGAATGCATAATGGTTTTATGGTTTAAATTAAGGCCAAGGACACAACATTGTCCTTCCAAAAAAAGTAAAATCAGTTTCTCAGTCTGTGCTGTTTGGCCAAGCCCACAGCACGCTGATTTTCTGATCAAATGTCTTTAAAATACAATTTGAAGCTGTTCTGATATGCTTGTTCCTGAAGGAAAATTCCAAAGCTTTTAAAAATGCACTTTACAAATAATTAGGGCTCTAGCATTCTCCAGCCTGTGGTAGGGAAATGTGCCTATGGAACATTACTGCAGAGTGCTAAAATATCCAGTCTAAACTCTTGGCAATTAATTCTGTGCCAAAGCTGCAAATGAACCAGCTTTTCACTCTTGTTCTTCATCTTTAATTAGAGTTGGACAAAAAACAGGAACATCGTGACAAAAAATTCTTCTCCCCATTTTTTTTAAATTTCAGAACTGTTTGATCATCTGGAGCATTGGCTCCAGCACAAGTGCTATACATCTTCTACCTTTGTGTCAGCGTTCGTTATAAAAAGAACTGGTAATTAGATTAGTCCTGTGAGCAACAGTTGCTTATCTAAGAATGTGTTTGACAGGCTGAGCCATAAATAAGAAGCTGTACATGAATATAAGGAGAAATCAAGACTTACCAAATAAAACCTAAGCTCATTTCCATGTTCTGCTAGCTAATAAATGCTGTAGGACCATTCGTTTTCTCACTGTCTTTACATTAATGCTCATTTATTTCATGTATCACTTAATTTTTTTTATCCCACAACTAGAGCTTGATTCTAAAGCCCTTGTCCAATAAAAATAAATTTAAAATATCACCCTGGAGTTGGGTGTTGGTCGAGGAAAACTGTGAAAGCATCTTGCCTGTTGCAAGTTCTGCCCGAGCCAGGGACAGATAAGCTGTTGGGGATGTACCTACCCTGTGTCGTGTTGTACTTGGCAGCAGATGCTTGTAACCATCTCGACATGTTTGACTCGGAATGGCTGTAATCACCCTGGTGTGTTTTACAGGGGGAATACTTACTGTAGTCCTTGTGCTAAATAAATCCAGCTCGGAGGCTTAAGAGCACAACTTGAGTGTGAACCCCACCTGCCGTGTTCCAGCTTTCCTGCGAAGGCCGGGCTCTCAGGTGATCATGCCTCTTTACAGTCTATTACCTGGATTTTTACTCCAATTCATGAAAATTATGGCTCGACTCAAAAGCTGGCTGTTTCCTGTGACACAGCTGAGGGCTGTCACTCCTTTTTGGCCTTTTACCAGCATGTGCAGTCACCGGGCAAGTTCCAACCCAAGCACTGGACGCTTTGCCGAAGCCAGAAGGGCTGTGCGAGCGGCCCCACAGTGGTGCATGTCTGCGGCAGCAGGGGCTTGCATTGCTCTGATTCCTGCTCTGTGTGCTCGCTGCTCTGGCCAGCTGGAATCCCACAGCAGGAGCTGTATTCGTTGGATTAATAAAGTGATAGGCTCTCCTTGCATGTCCCTGTGCTCCTTCGGGAACCGAGGGGTGGAGGGTGGCACAGGGAGCGGGGCTGGGGCGCAGCTCGGGTCTGAGCAGGGCCAGGCTGTGCCAGAAGGCACCAGCAAAGGAAATTATCCCCCTGCAGGAAAATCCAAGTACAAGATTGTAACTCAAGACCTCTTCCTTGCATGTTGTCCCAAGAATCACAATCACAGTTCATTGGGACAGAACTTTAAAATATCTTAACAAAGAATCTGTCAGATTCAGAAGAGAACAGGAAGGATCCATGAAAATTGAGAAAGCAAAATCCCTGACGAAAGCAGAATTTCCAGGTAAGATGGTACATTAAAATCAAAATCCTTCCCCTTCCACCTTCCTCCTCCTTCAAAACCAACACAAACCCCTTGGTGGGTGCAACATAGAAAGGAAGGCAGAGCCACGTGGCTTCTCTCCCAGTACATCAGAGAAAGTGAGCTGAAATCATTTACATTACACTAACATTCACTACAGGTCAAGGTCTTAAAAAATTCTCTGTAGGGAATATTTAGAGCTTGTCTCCACCTGACCCTTTACAATGTTCCCACTGTCATTCAGTACCCCAGATCTCCACAGTCAGAGGCTTCAGGAGTGTCACTGAATAGTCAGAGGCTTTAGCAATGTCTAATTAAACAAAAAAATCATGCAGGGCTGAATCATGGGTTCCCACATCATCAGATGCACGTCTGGGAAGGAAACCTGGTGTGCTCCATACATTCCTGACTCGTGTGGGAAGAGTTTCACTGGGAGTTCAGCCTGATGCAGAAGCAACATTGTTTGCTGCAAAATTTCACATCCCTCTTTTGGGTTTGCAACAGGCTGAAAACTGGACTGGATAATCCTAAACCTACATAGAGTGAATTGACTGTTTAATAAGAAATTAAACAATAAAAGACGTGTCAAATGGGACTTTGAAGACCGTGCCATCAATCCCTGCTCACATCAGTCAGTGCCATTAACCCCTGCCCTGAGCAGCCGACTCTGGCTGGAGTGTCAGAGATTTCACCACTTTCACAGTCATTACTCACCATTTACTACCAGGAGTTGGTACAATACTACATGGCCCATTTGCTCTGTGTTAACAGCTCTGTTGGCTACCTCATGCAAGATTTGACAGTGGATGTAGTATCTATTTATCCAAAAGAGGGTAGTGGTACCGAAATACGGGGAGAAAAAAATCCCAAGTGCAATGAGCCGGTGGATCTGGAGTATCCCACAGACACGGAGAGTGCAGCCTACAGAATCCCAAATGTTCTGAAGGCATGGGACTAGAGTTCCTGACAGCAGATCAGTGTCACCCCTATCAACAAAAATGCACCTCAAAAGTTCTGTCGCTACAGCAGAAAATGCAAAGCACTAGATTTGCCCACGTCCTTTGCCACATCCTCGACAGGACTCCTTGTCTGGTGGCTCTCAGTCACTGTGCAAAACCATACACCACAAATAAAGATACATTTCTACACCACAAATAAACTCAAGGAGAATTTTGTGTGCTGGGGCACTGAAAATGTTCAGAGTTTGGCCTATTAATTATTAACAATAAAACTAGTCCTCCCTCCCTTTTTGCTCATTGTTTTTCTTTGTCATTTCCCAGTCTCACGTCCTCTGAAATACTCCCTAGAAATCCCTAACGAGATGAGGAATGTTATTAGCTATGAGCCCGCCAGGAGCACGGTGAGCAGACTGCAGGATCAGAATATCAGGGGATCTTCTGCCCTCTTCAGCAAGCTTTTACTTTCTCTTTGCCTGCAGGAACTAATCCAGAAGCAAATGTCACTTGAACAGAAATAAAGTTCTGCCATAACTGGAACCACAGCAGGCCAATTAGGGTAATTAGAGCATATTTGCTACACTTTATAAATATTCATTCATTATCCCCGTAGCCCTTGTGACAGGAGCTGGAGCCTTGTGCAGCACCAGAGCCAGGCTGGGCACACAAACCTGTGTGACTCTGTCAGGCTGAGGTGTCAGCTCCTCCTTTGTCAGGTTCCCTCATTAATGACAGCAGCTTTGTAGCCATCCTTAATTATGGTCATAATTTAACTCCTACATTCAGTGTGGGTCCAGAAAAACTGGGCTGTAAACGACAATAATTAGCCCGCTCAGGGGACTGACCTGGAATATAAGAAATTCCCAGCCATCATCTGGAGATTGGGATTATTTAAAAAACTTGACAGCTCTCAGTCATGCAAGTGAAGTGGTCAGCAAGATAATAATGTTTACCTTTCTGTTAAAGATAACAATATCATTTAAGTGGTGCCTACCTCAGGAACAAAGTAGGCACCAGCATAAATTTCTATGGTTAATTCTATAGAGAAACGAGGTTTTGACACAGAATTGCTGAATGATAAATTGAAGTGCTGCTCTCATTCTCATTAGTGATGCACCTCATGTCCCAAAGCAGCTGAGAGAGATCATCCGTAACTTGCACAGCGATGGCAGCTCCCAGGTCAGCCAAGGAAAAGATGACTCCGTTTCTTTCACTCATAAAGAAAAGCACATTTTGGGAAATCAATAAATGTTATCCTCACACAAACCAAACCCAACAGCGCAATCGCAGGTGACTTTAATTTTGGAGAGGAGTATTTCTGGGGACAACACGAGTGGGCAAAGTTAAGCCTGTGAAGCATCACATGGCAGAGTGAGGGGAGGCTTCCAAAAGCCCTGAAATTGGTTTGAGGAAACTTTCCTTGAGGAGGGGCCTGGGGAAAGCTGCCGGTGCATTTTGTTCCTGCTCTCCTCGCTCTCCACTGACAGCAGCTCTGGCCCACAGCTGAAGTGCTGCAAGCACTTGCACAGCACCATGAGAATTCAGGAGGAATTTCTGCCTGGAAAGGGTGCTCAGGCCTTGGCAGGGGCTGCCCAGGGAGGTTTGGAGTCCCCATCCCTGGAGGTGTCCAAGGAAGGCCTGGACGTGGCACCCAGTGCTCTGGGCTGGGGACAAGGTGGGCATCGGGCACAGAGGGGACTCAATGTTTCTTGGAGGTCTTTTCCAACCTCTGTGGGATTCTGGGATGCTGGGATGAGGTACAGTTACATTTTTGCACATTCCTGACAGGCAAAGCCAAAGGACAAATGTTCCCTGGAAATGCAGCTCTGGTTATTTGCTGCATTTGTGTGTGACTGTATTTCTCACTAGGAGAGGGACAGTGCCCCAAATGCCCACCTGGCCCCAGAGGTGGCTCCGTGCTGCTGGAAGAGCCAAGAATCCCCGAGAAACACCGTGAATCCGGGGCGCGAGTCGGTGTCTGGGGAACGAACGGGCTTTCACCCGTGCGGAGCGGCAGTGTGCCTGATCCAAGGATCTTACATTGCCATCTACGGGCCGCTCCCGGCAAATTCCCTCTCCTAAAGCACCCACCTGCACCAGCCGACTTTTAAAGAGTGGATAAAATATTCCGGGCAGTTCTTTTTAAAATCCAGAGGAAAACACTCAGTCCATTGCACTGCAGCCGTGGCCTCTCATTTCCAGAGCAGGATCTGCAGGGGAAGGAGGATGAAGATACCATCACCATCACTTCTGGGGATGTGAAACTCCTACAAACATTTATACAGCATTTATTTGGTTGGAGTATTGATAAGTGGTCTTCTTCAAAAGGCTAATGCAACTTTATATGACTAAAATTAAGATTTCCAAGGTCACGTGGGCAATGTAAACACCTCCATCACTTGCACAAGAGCAGCCTGGTGAGTAAAGTTGTGGTTTTATTTAGAATCTACTTCAAAGGGGAAAAAAAAAAGATAGTAATCTAATTGAGGATGAAAAGGCAGCTATGGAGTGTTCTAATGAGTTCCAATCACTGTCACACCTGCTACCTCCCACTACTCCAGTAGTAAAGTGAAACTGAGAGCAGAGTTTCAGAAGCATGTTTGAAATGACAACATGCAGCTCCTGGAAATGACTTCTATAAATTCTGCCTAAAATACGTCTATCCCACGTATGTGGAATACACCTCCAGGTGTGCACATACCTATGTGTCCATACAAATACATATATAAAATGGCAAGTTTAAACATCTTAATGTTTTTTAAGAATTCCAAACCCTTACATAGTGAAGTTAGAAATCTGTTTCACTAAATAAGACCTTTTCAGCAGGGCTGTAGCAATAGGACAAGGGGAATTGATTTAAACTTAAAAGGGTAGATTCAGACTAGCAACAAGGAAGACTTTTATTAATGTGAGGGTGGTGAGGCCCTGGCACAGGTTTCCCAGAGAAGCTGTGGCTGCCCCATCCCTGGAAGTGTCCAAGGCCAGGTTGGATGGGGCTTGGAGCCACCTGGGATGGTGGAAGCTGGGTTGGAATGAGATGAGCTTTCAGGTCCCTTCCCACCCAAACCATCCTGTGGTTCCATGACTCCTTCCACTGCTCCTGAGCAGGGAAATGCCCTTTTGCCTAAGAGACTTCATTTCCCACTCAAATTGCTAAGGAGCCATTTTAAATTTGGAGATAACCTTTCTTCACCAGCAGGGATTTGGTCTCCTAGCAACAGCACGAACACCTTGTGAACCAAACTACAGCTTCTTCTCACAGCGGGGCCACGGGAACATCCCACTGCCGGTGCCCTCCTCCAGTGACTGCCAGCAAAGGGCCAGGGCACCAAATGTGACGGTGAGCATCCAGCTCAGGGTGCCAGGGAGCAGGACAGCAGCCAGAGCCATCGCAGGGTGTTGTTACAGCCCGTTCTCCTGCCCAGGTGGTGCTTCCCACATGTTGGCTGCGGCTCCAGCTGCAGCCTGACTCTGGCTCTCAGTGGACACCATCATTTTAATTATCCCCAGGGCACACTAGGAATAGTTTCTTCTCTGGCTGAACACCAAGAGGTTGAAGCTGCAGTGTGAGGTAAAGCAGCAGGGCTGGTCTATTTAACCAAGCGACACAAACCACAAAAGGTTAATGCCACAAACCAATTTGCGTGTGCATTTTCCTGCCGGTTACATTGCTCCAAATCTTGCCACCCTAATCCATGTTAATATTCATCTCCATTTTATTTTACGTCCCTGGTCTTTTTTTCAAAAGAAACCTCAAGAACGTCAGCTCTTGCTAAGCTTGAATTGCATCTCACCAGCTCAGGAATGCTGTGGTTTATTAACTTGCAGTGCCACCTAGCACCCAGTCCTCACATTATTCTTTCTGTACTTTCACAAAGGACAGCTCAAAGCTTTTGCATGAAAAAAAAGGACAAACTTGTGCTTGCAGTATTTTAAGGACCTAATGCAAAGTTTTGTTTTGAACAGTTAAATTTTTATTAGAAAAAGCAACCCCGTGACATCGAGGGCAAAGAACAAAGTCCTGACCTTAACCCTCCCGATAACACAGCCCAGCATGCTCAGAGCTCCTTGGCCAAAGCAGCTTCTCTTCATTCACAAAGTCAACACACCCCAACATTTCAACAGTGCTTTGGCAGCAATACAAAATCATAAAATTTTAGTGCTTCCTTTAAGAATTTCTAAGTAGAGTTTCTCCTGGTGAACAGAGAAACCACATGTTTGGAGTTCAAGAACCAGAGCAAGTCAAAACACAAGATAAGCCTCCAATAATAAGAATGGTTTGGGCTTAGTTAGGATTTTATGATCCTTGATTTTTCAGCCTATCTTCAAAGAGTCCAGCACTGCCAAGGACTGCATTTACAGGACAACACATTGGCAAAACGATCTTGTAGCAAGGGAAAAGATTTTACACACAATTTCTACACTCAGATTTAGAATCAAAGAGTTCTTCCCCTCTCCCCAAATCCTTGGGCTCACCTTGCTCGGAATGACTGAAAGGAATGCCTTTGTCAGGTCAGAGGGATGTGTGACACACCACCCACTGTGGGTATTACAGAATTACTGCCACTGCTGCCTTTTACGTTTCACTCTCTCCTTGACATCACAGTTAAGACAGAAGAATTTAAACCCTGGTCAGGTATTTCAAACAAGCCCCCCTGGTTTCTAATTCCCAAGAGAGGAAACCCCCAGAATGCAGACATTGTGACCGAGCTGTGCCTCCACAACCCAATGACTCTTGGGCACACACCACAAACACTAAAGTTTACTTTGAGTCCTGGCCTTCCATGCTTCCATTGTCCTCTAAACCCCAAGATCTGACTCTCTGTTTACAAAGTCACTACAGTTCCTTCACGAGACTGCCACTGCTAGAACCATGGTGTGTTATAATACAGCTGGGAGTGTGGCTGTTCTCAAATTTATTTTACCAAAACACACCTTTTCAACTACTAATTATAACGGCACTATTCTTTTTTTTCCCCCCTGGTACAATGTGAAGATTAGTCATGACAGGTGTTTTTTTCCTCTTCAGGAAGTAAAGAAATCCATACCTTAATTAATATAAGGAGATAATTACTAGGCTGAGGTGATGAGGCCTCAAGCAGCTCTCTTGAGAAGCTATTTATTCCTCTTTCTTTTCATTCAGTTAAGTACAGATACTCCCCAGATGTGCAGAGCTCTTCATGCCAGCGAGCAAATACAACTGGGGAGGTGCAACTGCCACAGCAGCAGGGAGAAAACTCAGGAAACGGGTCTTTGTCCTCGCAGGAGGGAGGATAAATATCTGGTTTTCCCTCTCTCACCCCCTCATTATCTCTCAATCTCTGAAATCTTCTAAGCACTGATAAAAGCATTTTCTGTCTGTTTTACAAACTTTCCGGGGTCAAACTTATGTCTTATTAACAGTTAGCCTCAGTTTCTTTATTCAAGCTGGAGAATCCACTGCTTTGCCATCCAACAAACGAGGATGGATGGCTCTGGAAGTTCCTAACACCCTGGTGCTGCTCTAGCCCATAAATGCACAAGGCTTCTACAGAGAACTGAAAGATGTTGACCACCATGGTCTCATTAGTGCTGTCCTGGCAATTCCCTGTAATAAGATTAATAGTGTTACAGTCCAGCTAGAGATTAACAGTAATTGTTTTTTATTCATTTCATGCACCGTTTCAATTTCTTAAGCAGTTTAGAGACTGAGTAAAAACGATTCCTGTGACTTGTCGTTTTCCAGGTTAAAATTGCTAATTAGGAGCTATTCTCAATTATGACGTGCACAAGTCAGTAGTTAGGCCAAGTTTTTACTATTAAATCATAACCAAGGAACACATTTCTTTCCATTTCCATGGATAGACCTACATTTTTATAAAAATAATCAGCTACAAAAATATGCTATTTTTTTAGGAAAAAAAAAGGTAACATAAAAAAGCAGCATGGTATTTCTATCTGGTTTTTCATGTGATACAGCCATTACACAGAGGAGATGGAACCCTACGGAATTTACTATGAAAATGTGTGGTTTTTTCACCATTTAAAATTCTAGTACTGAGGAAACGTTGAGTCAATTTTAGTGGCCCAAGCCATGAGCCCCCCTTTGATATCCTTAGCTAACACAGAACCAAATTCTTTGGCAGGTAACTCCTGCAGAATTTTTACAGCCTTCTGGGAATCATTTCCTAACTTGCAAACAACATACACGGGGAGAGAGGTTTGGTCATCAGTCCTCTGCTTTTCTTCGCAAATTCTTTTTTGTAAATATTGCAGAGATTCTTCATCTTTCTCTTCCAGTTTACTCAGCGGGATGTGGACAGCGTGTTCCAGGCGACAGATATCCACCTCCACCTGCGGGCGGACATCCAGCAGCACGTGAGGAACCTGCTCATCCAGCAGCTCTTTGTACTGCTGCACAGAGATCCTGTCCTTGCCGGGCAGCAGCTGTAAAGTCCTGCACTTGTCCGTGGCCGAGGAACCGCAGAACGCCTCGTAATCCTGCAGGCAGGTGACGCTGGGGTTGTCCCCGCACACGACGCAGTCCGGTTTCTTTGGTCGCAGCTTGATGTTGCGGAATCTCCCTTCGAGGGCATCGAACATCAGCATGTACTGGTTGAAGGAGGAGCCCATTCCCGAGGCGATCTTCAGCACTTCCAGAGCCTGGATGCAGCCGATGATGCCGGTGACGACCCCGAGCACGCCGCCATCGGCACAGTTGGTGACGGTGTCCGGCGGGGGCGGCTGCGGGAACAGGCAGCGGTAGCAGGGTCCCCCGCGGTAGTTGTACACCACGAGCTGCCCCTCGAGGCGCAGGGCGCTGCCGGACACCAGCGGCTTGCCGGCCAGCACGCAGGCGTCGCTCACCAGGTAGCGCGTGGGGACGTTGTCGGAGCAGTCGGCCACGATGTCGTACTGGCGCACGAGGCGCAGCGCGGAGCGCGGC
>VZTA01017437.1:35362-48615 GCA_013398855.1 Mohoua ochrocephala
GCCGCTCCCTGCCGGCCCCGCTCCCTGCCGGCCCCGCCGCTTCCGCCGCCCGCTGCGTCACTGCCGCCATGGCGGCGCGGGGCCCCGAGCGGGTGTCGGTGCTGCTGCCCACCTACAACGAGCGCGACAACCTGCCCCTCGTCGTGTGGCTGCTGGCGCGCACCTTCAACGACAGGTACCGGGGGGGACACCGCCAGCGCCGGGGGGACAGCCCGGGGCCCTGCGCCCGCCCGGATGGCCGGGGCTCGGAGCGGGATAAGCGCTCCCGGTGTGGGGTTTGCACAGGGTTAAGGAGTGACAGCTGTGTCTGTAGGGCTGGGAAATACACGGCCCCTAAAGTGACACGGTGGCGGCACAGATGGGAAATAATTTCATGGGAATGGGAGTTATTTCATTGGGAAGTAATTGTCGTTTCAGTGGAATCGATTTTGAAATTATCATCATAGATGATGGAAGCCCGGATGGGACACAGGAAATTGCTCAGCAACTGGAAAAAATATATGGGTCAGATAAAATAGTGAGTTGTGTATTCGGTAATTTTTTACCTTTTTTTCTGTTTTTTTTTGTATTGGAAAGTACTGTAAGTCCTTGAGAACTGGGATGGATTCCCTGGATTCTGCACTTTCTTTACATCCTTAAACAAGTTGTTGTACACCACTTTAGACAAGTGTAAGATCGCGATAGTTCATAATGCTGCGTTCTGAACAAATGTGCAAAATCGTGAATTGATGTTTGCAAAATGTTGTCAATACTTTGTGCATTGCTGTGTGCTCCTGAGTAACCACTGTGCTTGGTGCAGGCCTGGGGAAAAGATGGGGTTTGGAGAAGATTTAATTTCATTTTAATTGATGGCAGGAGTAAGGAAATTGGAAAGATGAAAGCTGGGCTGGGCTTGTGCTTTATTTTTAATCAGTCTCATTGCATTCCTCAAAACCAGGAGTTTTTTATTTATTATTTTTATCTATGTAATATATTACTGCATAAGGCTCAGTTATATACAAGAAGCTGTCATTTACTTAGTGGCAGTCAGATACTTTTCCAATCTGTTACTGCATAAATGCCAAGCTTTTTGAAGTATTTCTGGATTAAGTTGCATTTATGAAGATTGTTTTAAGAAAAAAATATATAGGAAGTTTTAGAGTCTTTTTTTAAACTGTATGTCGAGTAATTTAAGTGGTTTTTATATCTCCTGCAGCTTCTGAGACCCAGAGCAAGGAAGCTGGGCCTGGGTAAGTCCTTATTAACTCTGATTTGTACAAAAAACCCCAAAAATCTGCTGTATACTTTGATCAATCCACAGTATAAAGGTCCAGAAAAAAATCACAGTAAAGCCCAAAAGCAGAAACGTGTTTTCATCAAGTTGCTTGTAAACAAACAAGCTTTAAAAATGCACACATAAAAATCCCAGTGTGTTTATAAAACGTTCCCCAGACCCTCAGACGTGATCCTCCCTCCTGTCCTGTTTCCTGTGGCTCCTGAGCGCACGTGGCGCTTCTGTAAATGACATTTCAAGTAGTGACCCACTCCTCAAGTAAACTTTCCCTGTGCATCTCTGCGTTAAAAGAGCGGGGGAAATTATTTCTGTTTCCCTCAGGCACTGCTTATATTCACGGAATGAAGTATGCCAGTGGGAATTTCATCGTTATTATGGATGCTGACCTCTCCCACCACGTAAGGCTGGATTTTATGTACTGTGGGTACCGTCTGTTATAGTTCAGTTTTCAGTGGTTGCTGTTGTTTTACCTCTGCTCTTTTTTCTGATCTGTTTTTCTTCCATTTCAGCCGAAATTCATTCCAGAGTTCATCAGGTAGGTGCCGATTATAGTATGAAAGTTGATCTTTATAAATTATTTATGAGGCAGCCTATGAAATTCTATGCCACAGTGGGTAAAAGGTAATGATAAGATTCCCCGAAGTAGCTCTTTGTAAGAGAACAATTAACAGGTGTTTAAATAATGCTCATACCCACCCTAACTATTGCTTTCCTCTCTTCTTATTTGTTCAAAAGTCTGTAAAATACAGATTTTGTACTGGAAGATTGATTGTTCTTACTTTGAAATTTGTACTTTGAAACATTCCTCCAGTTTTTCTGATAAAACCAATTGTTTATAGAAAGCAGAAAGAAGGCAATTTTGACATTGTATCTGGAACGAGATATAAAGGAAATGGAGGAGTGTATGGCTGGGATTTGAAGAGAAAGCTGATCAGGTTAGTACTTTTCAGCTCTTTACACAGAAATTTGGTATTTATCAATAATAATTCCAAGTACTCCATCCCTGTAAGCAGAACTGAGTCTTTAGTCCCCAGAACTGCTGTCCCTGCTGGGCACTGCAGAATCTCACTAAATACCAGAAGCACCCACCACTGGCAAATCCTTTGGTTAAAACCCACCAAGGAGGACTGGAATGACATGGGTGGGCTTGGAAAATGGCTTGGAACAGTGGCCTCAGGCTGGGACAGAGATCCAGTTCCATCATCCAAGGAACGAGCTGAGACTCTGACACTTGTCAGGTGTGAAGGACACGCTCAGCCTGCACAGCTGGAACAGCTGGAACGCTCCTTTCCCCGCGCAGTAAATGCCCTGCCAGACCCCTCTGGTGACACTGTGACACAAGTTAAGAGTGATGTGGCACAATCAGTGAGTGCTTGGGCCTTACTCCAGGGGCAGCGAGCACCAGGGAGGGGTCTCACCAAACCCAAGGCTCTGTCCAGCTGCCCTGAACACGTGAGGCTGCCCTGGCAGGCTTACAGGGACTCACAGGGAATCACAGAGTTTCTGGGGAGCCCTGCTCTCCAACACCTGATTGCAGAGAACAGGCAGAAGCTAATGGTGATTTATTTATCCTACAAAGAATCTAGAGCAGAAGTTGTGTTACAGTCTGATCTGGAGGTGGTATCACAGGGATTGGATTTGGATTTTTTCTGGTTTTTAATGGCTGGAATAAGTGCCCATCTGTTTGTACTAAACAACTCTGACATTGATGTTTTCTTTCACAGTCGTGGAGCCAATTTCCTGACTCAGGTCTTGCTGAGACCAGGGGCATCAGATCTAACAGGGAGCTTCAGGTATGGGTCTGGTTTGCAATTCCTAAAGTTTATTGGAAATTAAGAAACTGCTGGACGAGGACCTGGAGTAAGAACAGACCTTCTTTACTGTGGACTAGGAAATCTGTTTGGAAAGGGTGGAAGAAATAGTGGATTAGATTGCAAGAACTGCTGCTCCCATGACCTCATTAGAGGGTTTTATAAATAGTAATGAGCTGAGTGATTGCAGTTCAGATTCCTACACGCTGTCTGGATTTCTAAATTCCAGAAGTTGTGCTTCAGGTTTCATTTTCTTTGGACTTGTTTACAGGTTGTACAGAAAAGAAGTCTTACAGAAGCTAATGGAGAAGTGTGTTTCTAAAGGCTACGTCTTCCAGATGGAGATGATTGTCCGGGCTAGACAGTTGGGATACACCATTGGAGAGGTATGGGGCAAGCTGGGATAAGTACATTGTGCTTTCCTTTAGAGGAGACACAGATTGCTGACTTCTGGCTACTTCCAAGAAGCAGCCGAGATTTTCAATTTAATACAAAGAAATTACATGTGCAGAGTTCTGTTTTTCCAGCTTTGTCAGGTGAATGCCAGACCTGAAGTTGCAGTTATTTATTCCCCTGGCTGATGTGCTTCTCAGACCCTTCCCTCTTCCTGTTGCCATTCCTTTAGCAGCACACAATTTTACAAGGCTCTTCAAAGGAGGGAAAGAAGTCAGAACACACCACAAAGCTGCTCTGAGCCTTTTCTTCCCCGCTTCCTATTGTACAGACATCTCTACTCAAGTCTTTACAAATCATTTCATTTTCTCCAGCAGCCTGATTCTATTTCAGATTTGTTCTCTGTCAATTACTGCCTTGTTATTTTCCAACTTTTCAGCTATCACAACTTTCTGCTTCTAAACTCTTTGAATGCGCTGTCTGCAGTCAATGAAAAAACTCCAAGCAATTGTTAGATTCTCTATCTCCAGCAGTCTGCTGCCTTTTTTATTTCATTGAATTGCTCTTGCTGGTCTCTTTAAAGATGATTCACTGGGAATCTCTCTGCAGGGGAATCTCAGAGCCAGTTCTTCATCCTCGTTTCCAGGACTATGACTTGTCAGAGAATTCTGGTGCTTGTACTTCTCTCTCTCTAAACTTCACGTGTGGCATTTCTCCATCGACACAGGGCAGAGCATTTCCTCACAACAAAGCAGCTCTTTTCTTCCACCTTTTTTGCTTGTGGAGCAGCATCCCTGTGCTGTCTGTAGCTGGAGCTTGACCCCAAGTTCTTTGGCCTCCACATCCAGCTGCATTCACATTTTGCTTCCTAATATTGCTGCATTAACTCCTCACCTGCATCAAGATACTGAAACCTGGCCTGAGATGAGGTTTTATTGAATATACATTTTAAAACAGTAAAACACACTTCTGTGGCTTCAAAAAACCTGAGAATCTTGGGTTGCTTGTACCTCCTCTGGCTGCTGCCACAAAGACCTTTTTTCTGCCTGCTATTTGACCCTGCCAGTCACCTACTGACAGCCTGTGGTGGTTGTATGACATCGAATACAAAGTATTTGTCTTGCAGTTCTCAGCCTGCTGGACAGACTTCAGGGCTGCTGTGTCCCAGTCCCTGCTGGGCACGGGCTGCTTTGTGGTGGGCACTTACACCACCCTCCACAGGCCACCCAGTACGTTCCCTGGGGAGCTGCTGCTTCCCTCCTCCTTTGCCCTCTCCCTCACAAGTGGGAAGAGATTTCTCTCTGACATCTGAAAAACTGCTTCATTCTTCTCCTTTGGCCTTGTCTTTCAGATTCCTCTGTGACACCTGTAACAAGCTTACACTGTTCAGATCCTGACACATTCGTGTAAACAAGATTATTGTATTTTTACCAGTTTTTCTTGTCACTTCCCAGAGAAGGACAGTTTTCTATGACATTTCAAATACATTTATACACTATTTCCTGATCAATACTTAGGATCTTTATATATTTTATAATTATCCAGGTAGCAATACTGAAATTCCAAAAGAGGTGACACTTGCACGTCTAATTCCCGGTTCTGCTGCAGCACCCCAGGCAGAATGGGAGTTTTGATGCAGCTGTAAAACATGGTTGTGAGGGAGAAATATTTCTTCAACAAAGTTGAGAACTGAGATTGAACTCTGCCAGTTTAAAAGGAACAAATAGCTGATGAGCAGTGACCCAGGCTGTAGCTGCAGAGCTGCATGCACACCCCTCCCATTCTGCTGTGCCTCACCACGCGCACGGCGTCCTCCGGCACGTGGAACAGCCTTGGAAAACGCTGCCTTTGAGGCCAGTGACAGAACCTCTTGGGCAAGGAAGGCACAAGTCCAGAAACAACACAGTGCTTAATTCCCGTGCTGAAGGGTAGCACTGGAGCCCTCTCATTAGATGAGATATTAACTATTTATTATCCTGGTCAGGAAATGCCACTTGTGCCATCCTGCCCTGGCTCCGTATTCAGTGATTTCTGCCCATGCCCCGTAGACCAGCTGTGTGGAGGTGCCAGGATTGTCACTGGGATCATCAAGGTGACACTGCTAAGACAGCAGAGTCATTGCTGAGTCTCTCTGCCTGCCTTTCTGGGCATCTTCTTGTCCTGGGTTCTCTTCTGTCCTGGCCTGACCTGCTGGAATTGTGAGAGACCCTCTGGCACACATGCAGGGAGCTGGGGACTTGTGTGTTCCTCTTGCCAGCTGATTTCTGGTTGACACTGCCAGCAAAACATTGAGCCAATTTTTTAATGCCTTTTGCAATTGCAATTCTTTATTTTAGTCCTGAAGTATTTCAATTTTGCAGACAAACATATATGGAAATGCTTGAATATTCTAACACTGGCAGAACGTCCTGTCATGTGTCCCTTGTGTGTGGTCAGAGGACTGAAAGCAGAACGTTCCCAGCATCTCATGAGTAATGAGTTCATCTGGACAGTGTCATGTCATGAAGGAGACCAAAATTCATGTGTTAAATGCCCTTAAATCCTGCAAATAATCTATAAAATGGCCCAAGACTGATATAAAACCAGGTCTTGTTTGTCCAATATGCACTGTCATGTTCCAAAGTCATCTCCCAGCCAGCGGTGAGGTTGAGGTTTCGTGGTGGGGGCAGCTTTGTGCTTCCTGAGGCACTGACTCAAAGGCTCTGAATTTGGCTGACAAGGAAATGCTGGAGGCTCTGTGAGCTGTTAAGTTTGCTCTGCCTGGGTGTATCATCCAGCCACTGAGTAATGTCTTTGGATCAGCTTTAAAGGTGATAAACCAAGTAATTCCATGCTCCCCAGCTATGGGGCATCATTAAAGCCCTGGTAAGAACTGACACAAAGGAAGCCAGCCTGGTGCTTTGCCTCCTCCCCGTGCCTGAACAAGCTCTAGCTCAAAGGCCATTCTTTTGTGTACAGAATTTCTGATGATTTAGGTTTTGAACCTTAAAAACAGTTTTGCTTGTTTCAACAGGTTCCCATTTCATTTGTGGACCGTGTCTACGGAGAATCCAAACTGGGAGGCAATGAAATTGTCTCCTTCTTAAAGGGGCTCTTGACCTTGTTTGCTACAACCTGAGGGTTCATCCTAGAGTAACTTTTTTAGACAAACATTTTCTGGTATCTGGGTAGATTTAAACATACAATAGCAAAAGCTGGATAATTTGTGTGGTGACTGGGAGACCTGCTATGACCTAACAATTAGACAACCATCAACCATAAATCAAACATTCTGCAGCCCAGAATGCTCCTTCCTGCAGAAATGAACTGTATGTTAAACTAAAGATTAATAAAGGCTAACGCTTTTCTATTTTTGTAAAAATAATTAAGTCTTAATAAAGAACACAAAGCTAAATGATCTTTTGCATTTGGAAATGAATCATTATTCAGCAGAAGCTAAAGATGATTTTGAAATAAAGATGAGCAAGGAAAAAAAACCCCTGGAATGTGTCCTGTCTTTGTCCTGTGGTTTGTAGATATTAATTGAAATAGATACTAATTAGTGTCCTTTCTCTCCTCAGCACGTGTACACATGTGTCATGAAGCAGCTACAAAGAACTGCTCAGGGCTGGGGTAGTTTGAGAGGAAATACAGAGTTCAGTGGCTTGTGCCTAGACTGGAAAGAAGGAATATTCTTTGGATAGGAAAGAGAACCATATGTGTGGAATAATTCTGTATTCTGTGTGTTTGTCCAGAAGCAGATGCATCCCTTTCCCCACCTTTAGAAATGAAGCCTATTTAGAGTCTGTGAAATGGGATCTCCCCAGGTGTAGGGGAGCAGAAGACCCTGTTCACCTCGGGGAAGATATTTCAGATTTTTTCCTGATGTCAAGTAACACTTTGCAATGCAAAGTCTGTATTTGCTCCAGATCCTAAGGAAGGAAGTATAAACAGAGCAATACAAGGTTTTGTTTCATGGTTTGATAGAGCCAGAACTCAGAAATGATGAAGCTCTTGCAATCAAATATGCACTTGGGAGGAGGATGAGATTATTCTGATAATGCCTTTATATATTTATATGAAAAATATGTCCTTTTTTTTTTTTTTTTCCTTCTGTGGATACCTGTGGAGTTTGTGGATACCTGTATCAGAAAATTAATGGTGTGACAGGAGAAGCAACAAGTGTCTTAAAAATGCTGCCTATGTGGCTCGTGTTTGTCTGCATTCCTTTGGCACACCAGATGCAGTTGTTAATGTTAGAAAAAAATTTAGAATGTCTGTAGGTTATCTCTGGATTTAAGGGCCAGTGAAATCTGCAGTAAATAGGTTTTATCTATTTATGTCTCATTTGAAGGTTTCATAGCAAAAAGCATTATTTTAAGTTAAAAATAGTTACAAAGTTTTTAATGACCAAATAACGAGGGTTTAGATGTTTATTTAAATTTACATAATGCTGATCATTTGCTAGAATGCAAATTAAGCCTCAAGAAGTTCATCTTTTCCTCATTTTTATGTAGGGATATATAACTGGAGTCCAGTATATGAATTATTCATCATGTAACGGCTGTGAATTAAGGTTTAGCTTTTAGAAGGTCCATGGGTACTTTTTAATTATGAAAATTACCTGGTAAAATTCCTTCATTTATTGATGAGATCACATTTGGAGGAAGGTGCTTTCACATACCAATTAGGGTCATAATACTGGAGTATTCTGTGTGCTGCAGTGTGTGAAAGTTTGAAATGTGACAGAGCAACGCTCAGGTTTTAGGTAAATAGGTGAAATTTCTCACTGTGCTTAGAGGTAATGGATTTATCAGGAAAAAAAAGTGCTGTAAAGAAACAAACCCAAGAGCTCCATGGCATCAGGACACGAGCAGACACCATAAAAGTGCCCGAGAGAAGAAAAACTGATGTCAGTCTCCTGCAGCCACCTGCCTGTAGGAAGCCCCTCTGGAAGGAACTAATCCATGGATCCCATGGGCAGGGGCAGCCTTAAGAATATCCAGGCCTTAGTGGGATGTACAAACACACATTTCACCACACACACCATGGAAACCATTTGGCTTTTCCTAGCAAAAAAAAAGTCTTGTGATCTTGCTGTTCTGAAAATGTTAGTAACAGACTATGGTGGAACAGCAGTTCTATAATCTTGGGAGATCAGGTGCTTGGAACTCCATATAATGTCTTAAATATTCATGGACTAGGGATTTATATAGTGACATTTTAATTCTCAGTTCCTTAATACCACTGCAATACTCTCCTTGCCTTGTTTTGGCCACCACAAAACACTGATTTGACATTTACTGAGAATTTTTCATTTTATGTCCTTGGCTTTACAGTTCCACATAAATCAGCTTTCCTTAATTACATCCATATTCATTTCCTATGAAGGCACAAATACTTTGCTAATGCACTTTCTCTATTATACTTTCTTAGGAATCTGTGTCTGCAAGCACTCAATCATCTGGCAGGAGCAGGAGCTTTAATTGCTTCCTGGCTCCCATCAGCGTAGAGCAGGGCTGCTGGTCGGGCACGTTTAATGCGGGGGGAGAAGGTAACTCACGTTTGGCCCCAGTGACTCCCCGGCCCCTGAGCAGATTTGGGAGTGTCGTGCACGAGGCCCAGCAGCTCAGTCCCTCTGACCCAGACCAGCAGGATGCTGAAGCTGGGACAGCCACTGGGACCCCAGGGCCTGGCTGATTTATCTACTGGAATGTGAATCCAGAGTCAATCCCGGATTCGTAGCTGCTCTCTTTGGTGAGGATTTGTCTGCTCTGAGGTTCAGGGGAGTCAGCTTCACTTTTGCTTTGGGTTTTTGACAAAACCTGAGGCTTTAACCTCATCCTGCAATAAAGATGCACCCCGCTGCCAATATAAACACTGTAATCAAACAGATTTTCCAGTGGACTGTGTAGAAATCCAACTGCAGGGCTCCACAACCTTCTGCATATCAACAGTAAAAAATAACGATGACTAATCAATAATATTTATTTGAGGGTCTATCAGGATCCCAAGTGTAAGCCTGGATTGAAATCTTGGCACAGATGAATTCAGTGACAGATTGCCTGCTGAGTTCAGCGCATGGATGACTTCAGCGACAGATTTCAGTGGCTGGCATTCCAGAGCTGAGGCAATTGCTAATATCAGGATCAGCAGGAACTGGGGCTGTGCAGAGGACAGGACTGCTCATCAAACTTCTCCTTGTTTCAGAACCTATTACCTCCCCTGGGCCACGCTGCAGAAGACATGGGCAAACACAAACTCTGAGCATCATTTCCTCCTCTGTTCCTGCCACATTTTACCCTCTCTCTCTCTCCAGGCATCGTGGCAATTAAAAACTTTCTTATAGACCGATTGTTAGTGTTGAGGGGGAAATATATTGGGGAAATATATTGGAATATATTGGAAATATATTGGAGAGAGAAAACCAAATTGCAACTTTTAATCTAAAACTAGATCTGAAAACTCAGCCACTGAGAGGGATTTCAACGAAGCAAAGAGCATAAAATGGAAAGTTATCCCTGACTGTTCAACAGAAACTGGCACCAATGTTGACAGGTGATGAAGTGTCTGAACAGCGCAGGAGCTGGGTGGCTTAGTGGGTCTTAAAGATCATTGTGAGACCCGTGGTCTTAATGCTGATTAACTTATTTGTATTTATTATATAATTAATTGCGTTGTGTGCAAAACCATCAATAGTTGTCTCAATTATTTTGTATTTGAATAAAACCCAAGCATGACACTGCCCCTGAAGAAGTTCTAGGATGAATCCGGGCACAATTTTGACCTGAAGCAGTAGCACAACACATGCAATTAAACCTATTCAGCTTGGGAGTGCTAATTGTCTCCCCTCTGGTGTGAAGTGTTTAGTCTCTTACAATGCAGTGATTTTACTGATTTCCAGTGGCTGTATTGTGAGAAACAAGACCCACTTCTATAATAGAAAAAGTTTATTAAGACTATTACCATCAACTTCTCTTTCATTTTGTTCACTCTGTACACACAGGAGAAAAATGATGTCAAGACTCCTTTTCTCCTTCCCCACTGCTTGAATTTTAGCTTTAACATCAATCTTTTCACACAAACTTTGTAAATTCTCATCTTTCTTCCCCAGCTCTCTGTTGACAGCTGTCACACTGTGCAAACCACCAAGAGAACCCTCCTGAGCTGAATGAGGACAAGATCTTGTCCATCATTCAGGACTGCTTTCACACCCGCTCTCATCCTTCCCCCCACTTTTCCAGCCCTATCACTGCAGACTTTACCCGGAAGCAGGCAGTGGCTCCCTTCTGCTCCAGCTCCTGCTGCCACATCACCTCTCCCTCCTGTTCTCTCCCTCACCATTCCTCTTGTGCACTGAGCAAGTGTTTCTGCCTCCTGACACTCTTCTTTCTACCCAGGTCGAATTTCATCCCCTCCCATGCCAAATTCCAGTTTCTAAACTCTTCACCAATTGTTCTCCATACTGTAATTATGGACTGAGTGCCACCATCATGGCTGGAAACATTCCCAGATAGAAACTCCTTGATATTGCTGCTCTTGGGGAACTCTCTATCCACCTCTATCTCCAGCCCAGCCTTATCTTCTCATCTCATCTCATCTTATCTTATATCTTATCTTATCTTATCTTATGATAAGTATATACAGCAAGATCCAAACTTACTCAGACACTTCCACTTGCTCCCAGAATTCAGGACAAGGAATGATGCCCAACAGCCTGTTCAGTTCTCCTGTCTGGATTCCAAGTCTCTGTGTTTGAGCTGTTGTGTCTTTTGCACAGATCTTCGTGTTGTGCTCATTTCCTTAAGTATCTATCAAATATCATTTCTATCTCCAGCTGCACTATCATGTCCCACTACACTCAGTTCCTCCAACCTTCACACACTTCTGTTTTCCCAAGCTCAGCCCTTAGAGTAGAACGTCTGTGGGTTGTTTTTCTGTTGTATTTTTTGTATGAAGTGATGGCTAAGAAGTGGTCAGTGGTAAGGCAGAAATAAAAAGGTGTTGAACTAGGCAGGTGCTCAGGCTTGGGGCTGTGTATTTTAGGCAGGAGCAGACTGGTTCGAGCAGCCATGAAGTCAATTGAGAGTTTCTGAATGTGGTCCTGACTTAGCGACATCTCGAAATGTTTTTCAGCCTACTCGAATTATTGTGCCATCAGAGAAAAAATACCTACTCTTGGAAGGCAAAGTTATATTGTTACAGGAAAACCAAACCAGCTCTCTTTGCTTTCCTTCCTTGGGACAGGTTCCACACGTGTCTCAGAGGAACTCTCAAAGTACCTCAGTTCTAGGAGCTCTTTAATGCCAAAGCACCAGCTTTGCTTTTGAAGTTTTGTGTATTTCCAATTTTTAAAATTTACGTTTCCATGTAAAAGAAAGACTCTGTGACTTCCTAACTCTTGTGACCACTGATGTGAAGATGCCATGGAAGCACCCAGTGAAGCCCAGGTGTGACTTGCAGTGACAAGCAGGGGATTTCTATGTCCCACTGAGTGAGAAAGTCTCAAAGCAGCCTCTGAGACACAAAATGTCACTGAACTCTTCATAAAAACTATTTCAGTGAATTGTGATAAACAGTTATAAATGTGTCCTGTCACATTGTCAGGACACCAGTCACTTGGAAATGCAGGAGATCCTTGAATTACATCAAGTCTAAAGAACTGATGACAACTTTTCTCTGCTTCTGTACTTCAGACAAGGACTCAAATGGACTTTCCTTTCTAGCATTGTGAGGCTGAACTCCAGTGTTCACTCACTGAACCAGAAAGGGTGTGAATGCTGAGGATGGAGGGAATTACACTTTACTTCATCCTCCAAGCGCTTGTGCCTTTCTGAAGTAGCAAAAGCCATCGATCCCTTTCACTCCTAGGAGGCTTTTTTATTGTGCTGTAGAATTCACCCTCACTTGTTGAAGAGATCTTGAGCAGTGTCGTGATCCACAAGGAAGAATCGCATGTGGGGTCTTGTCCTGATCCAATGCTCCTGCTGCAAAATGGGACGTCGAGTGTCTCTGCACAGAACACACGTGCACACCAGAAAGATCACAGCCCCGCCTCTGGGTGCTGGCTTGTCTTCAGGGTCTTAACCCAAAATGTGAGGGATTCTTGGGGCTGTCCTGGGCAGGGCCAGGAGATGGACTCGATGGTCCTTGCGGGTGCCTTCCAGCTCAGCATATTCTGTGCTTCTGTGACAAATTTGGATTTCAGAGCGTGGCAGGGTGTAAATCACACAGGTCCTGTGTCACCTCACGGAATCCGCTGATGAACGCCACTGTCCCAGTCCAGGTTTGGCAGCGGGTGCCCCAGCAAGGCTCCCACATGGCCATCGCCTCACACGACGCCTCCTTCCCTCCCCTGGGCTCGTGCCCTGCCAGCCCTGGCCATGCTGCGATGGGCACGATCCTGGAGCAAGTCAGGCTGGGAAGGACTCAGTGGCTCAGCTGGTGCCACCTCCCTGCTCCAGCAGGGCCATCCCAGAGCACATGGCACAGGAGTGTGTTCAGACTGTTCTGGAACAAGACTCCACATCCTCTCTGGTCTCTTGTTCAGTGCTCGGTCACTGCCCAGGGAAATTCTTCTTCCTGTCCAGGTGGAATTTCCTGGGCTCAGTCCCTGCCCGTTGCTCTGGGGCCATTGCTGGGCCTTGGAGCAGAGCCTGGGCCCTGCTCGGAGCCCTCCCTGCAGCCAGGGACACCCAGGGCTGAGGGCCCCTCTCAGCCGGGGCTCCTCTCGAGGCTGAGCAGCCCCAGCTCCCTCAGCCTTTCCTGGGCACGGAGATGCTCCGGGCCCTTCAGCA